>RXON01004138.1:0-21858 GCA_009667805.1 Leptobrachium leishanense | reverse complement strand
TATTAACCATACAATAATTGGCGATAATTGTAGAACAATGCCTATGAGAGAAAGAAGTAACTTAGTAATTATAGATGTGAAGGGAGAAGATTAACCCTCTACTACAAAGGGTCTGGGTTGACCCCATAGTGAAAATTTACTGCCCTAAGAGCCAAAAAACCTGATGTATTCAATCTAGGAGTCTGACTCATAATAGAAGACTAATCCATCCGCAGACCCACAAGTTACCTATCCCATCAACCACGGGTTTATAGAACACTATTATCTGACACAGATAGGTTGCAGATACGGACTGTCATCTAGGGAAGGGAAAAGGAACAAATCTATATGTCATAGAGAGGTGCTACCGTAACGTATTTATAAAAAAGGTGAGAGATCTGATTCTCTATTAAGGCCATGTGGAAAGAGAGTGTTGAGATGATGGATCCAATATAATTCTCTCCTTTTAAGTAATTTTCCTTTTCCCTTCCCTAGATGACAGTCCGTATCTGCAACCTATCTGTGTCAGATAATAGTGTTCTATAAACCCGTGGTTGATGGGATAGGTAACTTGTGGGTCTGCGGATGGATTAGTCTTCTATTATGAGTCAGACTCCTAGATTGAATACATCAGGTTTTTTGGCTCTTAGGGCAGTAAATTTTCACTATGGGGTCAACCCAGACCCTTTGTAGTAGAGGGTTAATCTTCTCCCTTCACATCTATAATTACTAAGTTACTTCTTTCTCTCATAGGCATTGTTCTACAATTCATCGCCAATTATTGTATGTTAATAAGCATTGTATATATAATTACATAAGTTAATATGTTAATTGATGTATCCAATTGTAGACTATTGTTTTTAATTGTAGGGTTGGCACACACGGACTGGTTGCAATGATTGTTTGATTGCTTAACCAGTCTGTGGTGCTATTTATTCCCTGTCTGTTTTAGGCTTGACAAAGACCAGTTATGGTCGAAACGTTGCCTTTTTTCCTGTTGTTGGATTAAATCCATTGAAATTTATCGTGGACTCTGGAGTTTCTTTATTTACTTGCATATGAACTTAAAGGTAGGCAGCACCTAGGAGTTACTTAGTTGCATAGGTGTAAAAAAGACATGCGTCCATCGAGTGCAGCCTTTTCCACATCACCTACTGCTGTTGATCCAAAAGAAGGCAAAAAACCCAGTCTGAAGCGCTCGCCAATATGCAACACACTGGGAAAAAATTCCTTCTTGACCCCAGAATGGCGGCCAGATATCTCCTTGGATCAAGCACCCCAAGTAGTGCGTCCCATTTCTTTGCCATCAGGATTCCTCTTTGCCGTTTGCCACATTACCTGTTAAAGAGAGAAATACATAGTTATATACTTAATTATTAGTTATGTATATGTAGCAGGTGACTGATTTGTGCCCCCCCCCATGGCATATTACATTGCTTGTTAATTACTAGTGCCAAGCATTCTGCAGCAGTTTGTTAGACGACCTCTAGATATATGTGTTCGGTATGCTCAGTGCTGCTCATTTGCCTTCCCGCCCCATGGGTTAATATGATGGTTACCGTCAACCAGACAAAATAGTTAACTGTCAAAACAAAACCACCTTGGTTAAACTGTAGGTTAAGGGGCGTTGAAGACATTGCCTAGCAGGTTAACGTTATGGCAAAAAGGACAGTTTCGACACACTGTCATATTTTTTTGGTCAAAATTAGACCCATACTAGCACTATTTTAGTGATATTGCCCGCCCCCATTTGATTTTATGCCCTCATTTCATTTTATGTTTGATATCATTACGTGCAATTCGAACCTGCTCTTTACTTTGCATCTATGTGATTTCCGCCCATCAGTTTCCTCTTGATAGAATACATTGCGGGAGCTAAACTGTGGACAAGTCACGAAGCCACGCATAAAAGCGAACAGCTGTCAGCACGGCTGCGATTTGTCATCGACACAAGGCTTTAAAGTTTAAACTGTAGCTGATGACTAAACGGCCTCCATACTTTTTGCCGTTGACTGAAGAATGCCAGGCGATGCATGTAACGTCCGGTCTCTGCGGTGCTGCACTTGTCCCAATGATCCCCCCTCCCGTATACAGCAATTAGTAGAGATCTTACGTTTAATGTCTGGCATTGTTTGTGGATCCAAACTAGTACGTGACCTGCCATTCATAGTCTTCTGCGTCCTGAGGTAACGGCGTTTTATCACCTTCAGCAATTAAATAATAAATTCCTGGAAGAGAATAGTGCTGGATTTAGAATCGTACGAATGCAGGAGCAATATTTGGGTTATAATCTAGGAGAATCCTGACTGGCCACATAAATAAGATTATTAGTGAGGCGTTATCACTGCAGCGATCTATTATTTTATTAATTATCCTGCTCTTGTGTGCAGATAACCTGACGCCCCCTTCTCTGCAATATCATTATTTAATGAGCGACTCCTCGACCACCTGGATTTACCTTCCTCCTTACATCTCTTACAAGCTTCTTATCAGGATTCTCTTAAAGCGCATGGAAACTGGCAATATTTTGCATAAAATACTATAAGTATTAATTTGTAATTAACACATTCCTCTGGTCACCCGTCCTAATGGAAAGCCCGTGCGCAGCAGTGGCTGTAAAGTATTAGTAGAACCTCCTTTATCTGCTTGTGCATTTGTTGGTGAAAACGTGTTTTATTACATTTATCTCTAAATTCTTTCCTGAGCTGATCATTGTGTGCTTTACATATTAGAATATCTCGCGTTTAACACCACCTACCTTCCTCGCGCAGGATGGTCCGCTCAATGGGAGACTCCAGTGACGCGTGATTCATCTTCACTTTGAAATATTTGGCTTTTTTTGAGGCGCTGCGCTTGTCTTTCAGTTTGCTGGTCACATTCAAAGTCCCGTCGGTGTTAAAGGACCACGCGTTCTTTATCCTAGAGTCATCATAGTCAATGTACTTATCATGTTTCCATTGACTCCACGTTATATGGACCAGACGGTGGTGGAAACTTTCCATTTCGGCTCTGATATAACGTTTCTTCTTTTTCTCTACATATGTAATGTTAACAGCGGCCGGTCTCTCCGAGGCGGAAACTTTGATGTCGGCCTTCTGTGTTTCCTGAGGTAACTCTGTGAAACAAAGGGAATTGTAAGAAAAAAGGTTTATTATAATATATAATTCTTTAGATTTTTATTAACATTTTATTCAGTCATTAATGGATTGGTCAAACAATAACTATACAAATAACATCTCACTGATATTTTCTGGAACCTACAAAAATACAGCGGTCAAGAGAACCTCGCCACCTCTACTTCTAAATTGTCTCCAGCACCGCTGGAGTTAAGGGGTTTTAATGATGTCAGGGCCTGGCCGTGACCCCCTGCAAGCTAATTAAGTGGGGGAGAAGATAAAGATAATTGCTGGAGGAAAGGACAGATACTTTGTGCACAGGATGATTAGTTACAATTGCGACAATCATTTGTTGTACTTGGTTCTCTGATCTATCTTCCTGTTACGTTTTGCTACTTGGAGTAGCAAGTCTCAAAAAAAGACGCGTCCCATATGTGTATTTCGCACAGAAAGGAAATGGATGTTGCATGGGATACGTCCTCCGCACTCCATTTGTTAAATTAAAAATGTGAGGGGGTGATTAATAGATAGAGAGGAGCGAGAGGGTTTTGAAACAAAATCCATAGTGAAAAGAGAAGCAGAGTAGACTGGGAATTAAATGCAATGGGGAAAAAGTCGCCCCATATTTCTTTCACGTTAATATTACATTTTATCCCTTTTTTCTCACAGTATCCATTTCGATATTGTAAAAAAACAGAGCTCTGATTTTAGTGAAAACATTTAAAACAAAATAAAGCACCCTTACCTGCTGGCATGACGGACTCCTCATCAGATACCTGGGCTTTCGCTATAAAATAAAAAACATAGAATAAGCCAGAATTAATAATGACATATTATACAGAATATACAAATTCCCCCACACACATTGTAACCCAGACCTCTTCCTTTTATCCCTTTGTCCCTTGGATTTAATTGTTAAACAGGAAGAAAATCAACCAGAATTTCTACTAAACGTGTTTTTTATGTTTTCCAGCCATAAAGTTTCATAACGTATTGAGGTGGAATAAAGGCTGAATTGGCCAATTCTCACGATTCATAATCTGCAGTTTTCATTTCCATTCAGTATTTTCCACAGGGTTAGTGCAGGTTTTGTGCAGAATCCCAGTTGGTTTCCCAGTGAACATTGTCACTTTGTGAATTACCCCTGCAGACGATTGCCACTTTGTTAAAAAAAAGGTTAAAATTGCATCCTTACATTTTATTATGTAGAGAAGAGCCCATAATACGCTGCACAGGACCGAGACAATCAGCAAGATCATCGAGATGAAAGCAGCCAGAATGCCAGCGTTTATGCTGCGACCTGTGAACAGAAGAAACTTAGTATAGCTATATATCCTGTATTAATTAAAGGAACACTCTACTCATTCTTATCACTTTACATTTATGAAGTGGTCAGGATGTGAGGATGGCCACTCCCGTCCTTTCTGCTCTCCAGATCCGGAGAAAAAGTTGGGTGAAGTGGAGGAGTTTCCTTCACCCCACCTAGCGTTACCCACAGCCAGGAGTCTTTTAATTTCCTGGCTGCCGGTCACCATATCGGTCACTGGTCATGTCAGCACGCAGAGAGTGTGCTGACGTCACCCTCTACATTGTATTACTTTGTATTTCTGTAACTGTAACACTTCAATGTACTTGAACCCAGGACATACTTGAAAACGAGAGAAATCTCAATGTATCCTTCCTGGTAAAATCCTTTATAAATAAATAAATAAATAAAACAAGACCAATTGGGGTAGCGCCAGGTCTCAGAGTCAGCCAATGAATCAGATCTGTGCATATGCACAGCACAGGTGCATCATTCTGCGCAGGGACTTGCCTCTGTAAAGTGCACAATTCCCATTGCGGTGCACACTTTGGGGCTCCTATAGTATGTAGACTGCATACGAGCGCAAATTGCATTAGAAAGCTTCAGGGATTAAGGGTTCAGGATTCCTGAGCTGAAGAGAAGGAGCTTTTCCCCATGAGGGACCTAAAAGGATAGGCCTCTGCCCAATTATTTAAGGGCAAAATTTTTATTATTTTTTCACAGAGTGCTTCTTTAAGGTGATTGGTGGCTGTGAATTGGCTATAGGTCCTGTGTGAAGTTATTGCATTTACACCATACACTTTATATTCTGCTGTGAGCTCTGTCCTAGAGCGAGTGTCTCTTTCTGCCGGTGCGGACGTGTAATAAAAGCACTCGGTTGTGGCAGATTGCTCTTACGTTGTGGCGTCATTGTGAAGCTGTTTGTGATTGGCTTCTCCAGAGTTGCGTGCTCCACTTGGCACTCGATGACCTCCTTGATCTTCGATGGACTGATGGTCAGAGTGCTGTTTACATCGTAGGTACCGTTTTCTTCTCTCTGAGGTTCACCCGTGACTACGTTTGTGTTTACAGACTTCCCGTTTCTGTACCAGGTCACATTGATTTCTTTGGGATAGAAGCCTTTGACCACGCAGTCCAGACGCGTATTCGCCTCAGATATTGTTGATGTTCTGGTAACTTCTACTGATGGATAAGCTGTCGGAGGAATATCACAGAGATATTTTAATGTTTAATGTATTATTGATCATTGTCGTGTAAACCTATCAAATACTCCCATGTTCCATAAAAGCCCCGCACAATGTGACATAATGACGATACCCAGTAGTAGCTAAAGTCTATATATATGTATGATATCCACTATTATGTAATTATTCTAGTTATCCTGCTCTGAGTTTGCCCTTATCCCGCCGCTCCATAGTGTGACAAGAATTTTTTACAATAGTTTTTACCTTGAATACGCAACTCAACGTCCTTCTGTTCTCTCTTGCCGTTGTACGTTACGGAACAGGTGTACGTCCCTTCATCCTTGACGGAGAGATCGTGCAACGACAGAGAGATGTCTCCATTTATGGCAGCCTTCTTGTCCAATTTCACCCTTTCATGAGACACTATCTCGTAGTTGGAAAACGTCAACAGTGTCTCATAGCCAAACATCCATTGTACCACCAGCAAATCGGGATTCACACGATGGTTCTCGATGTAGAAGTGGCAGGGGATAAGGACAGAAGCGCCTACGTGTCCAGTTTCAGGCAGTCTAGGGATCACTACCTCGACCCCAGAACCTGCAGAGAAAGAAAACACCGACATTAAAACTCCTGTCGTTTACAAGCAACCTAAAACATGACCTTTCCATGGGTTTGTTAGTGTTATACAAGTCAATTTGTTCTCAGGTAAAAACACCAAAGGACTCTACAGGACTAATTAATTATCTTTACAAAAATTAATGCACAATACGGCTGTCCTTAGCATTTGCAAACGCTTAGATGAGACAGATTTACTTCCCGGTACCATCATGCAGTGTGCTCCACTGTTTGTGTGACACAATGGCGGCCAACAATAGGAGGTCACAACTTCAATTGTTCAACCACATTACCACACACATAAGCACCCAGTAATGCTCAGTCACTCACACAGGCTTAGCTTAGTATAATACACTCACACAAACACACTCAGCCGCACTGTATAACTAACAAAACCACATATATTTATAGATATATATTGTGCCAGTGTGATTAAGGGTAGGGTGGTGGATCACAGGTTGATCAGGAGGCGGATATAGGATTTGTTTTCTCCTATAGGTTTAACCCACAGCTGATGCCTGACAAGAACTGCCCTCATAGGAGATGTGGCTCCCTCTGAGAGGGCAGTGTTGGTGCAGGCTGCAGAAGGGGAGGAAGAGCAATCCTGAAGGGAAGTACATAAGAGATGTTTTGTTTTCACTTGTTGGTAAGCAGCTTAGCCGCCCAATACTTCAGAGAGGGATTCTGACTGTTTATTTAGCCTCCGTATAAAGGAGTAGGTGTTTGTTTTGTATTTGTTTATTTGCTGTTTATGCTGTACCCTGCAAATTTCAAGCCTGCAAAATAAAGAAATGGGGAAGCACTGATCCCTGCATCCAGTGGCTGATTCACACTACATAAAATGCAGGACATCTTTAGTTCTTCTATACATAGTGCATATATAAAGAAATCAAGTGCATTTCTATTTAATTAAATAATGAGAGAACCCAAAAACACAAAGCAAATCTTATTTAAATGTATAATATTATATATATATAGTGTAAAGTCTGAATTTCCCTGTCTTACAGTTAATTGTTTGAGTGGGTGAAGTTAAACAGGATGGGTCACATATTGTGGATGGAGTCCAGTGACCACCCACTGAAACCTCCCAGAGCTGCCACTTATGTAAAAATAAGGAATACTCACAGGCCTGCACATGGAGCAGGAAGATGAATAATATCCAGAAATACATCTTCATTCTTGGACCAGGAACCCTGGCCAGAAGAGATTTCTCACCAGCAGACAGTGTCTCCCCGAGTAGATTACTCACGTGTCTACGTCGGATCTGAACTGTGCTGTCGTATACGATGGTGCTGTATAGAAAATTTGAATAGTTTTATATCGCTGTGAACCGGGAACAAATGTACAAGACACTGCACTGGAAAACAACTCTCTCGCAATAACTTGTAAACACTCCTCACTGCTCTTATACCTGAAGCGTGACATCACACTGTGATGTCATAATGTGACAACCAGGAGACTGCAAAACACCTGATTGCCTATGATGCCATAAAGACACGCTACCATACACCCTCCCTTTAGTTAAGGCTGTCACAGCACTCAGCCTGTTCCACAATCTTTCCGGCTTTTCTAATCTAGACTCTTGTGGTGTTTTCTTTTATGTATTTTATCATTAATTTCACACTTTCTCATTAGATTAAACCGCAAAAAATGCTGTTTTTCCAGAGTCGGAAGACAGACAGCTTTTTCATACATTCTACACATAGAATTATGGAGAAATCCTAAATCCGTCAGGAAATGGGATAAGGGTTTGTGTTTGTGTTTGTGCTTGTGTTTATTTCTACCCAAAAAATTAAATGTGATAAAACAAAATAAAACCCACCTTCAGCATTACTGCATTATTTACAGATGTCAAAAGGAATAGGAGAAATGGATAATACTCAACATAGGAGATGTTCCAATTAATATTGCATAAGGGAAAAAAAAGGCCTATACGAGGAATAGACTCAAAAGATCCCACATAGGCATCCAATTCTGGTATCAATACATTTCCCTGCCCCGATCCTCATTTTCCTACAGAGCACCGCAATTATGGAATAACCTCCCAGAAGCCATCAAATCTTCCACCAGTCTAAAGTCCCTTAAGAGCTCCCTATTAACATACCTCAATAAGGAATGCACCTGTAAACATGTAACATAATGACAATATTTCCTGCAATCTGTATATTTGTTTTGTGTTAATATCTTGCATTTTACTACTTTGTAGTTCTGTAACCATGTTCTTGAACCCATGACATACTTGAAAACGAGAGAAATCTCAATGTATCCTTCCTGGTAAAATCCTTTAGAAATAAAAATAAAATAAATAGATATGATAAACACAATGTCCCCTTACATTATAAAGAGGTGCACAATTGCAATCCTACTGGTTCCCAATTCTTTGCGGTTGAAAAAATAAACTGCAATTGGAGGGGGAAGACTTGCAGAAAAGGTTAAGACGGAGATGAGGTGGATATATAGTTTAGATACGTTAGCTCCAATGGGTCTCAATGCAGATTTTGAGATCTGTCATTTTCTTCAAATGTATCTGCTTCATGTCCGGTTCCTGTACATTCTCTTGTTGCTAAATGTTACCTTCTGTGGTTAACTTTCATGACGTCCTAGATGATCACATCAATGGAGGAAAAGAATAACTTTATCCATTGGAGATCTGCAACGAACCGAAACAAGAACTAAAGAAACACGCATGCGCATTTGCGTAGAGAAAGTGAAAGTAAAGTTATGGGAAGGCCCACAAACGGAACTATGTCATCCTGCAACATCAGTGGAGGACCTGGGAGTGATCGTATTATGTTAATTGATGTGTTTAACATATGAATATGCTGCTAATTACTTTAAATTGTTACTAATTGTCTTAATCGCTGAGCTATATAATGAGAGATCAAATGTTCTTATGGTATTTCATTCCTGACTGATGAGGCTTGCAGTGTGCAAGTGAAACGCGTCTCGGGATTTTATATCTTTTTGATTCTACTTTTTATTGTTTTATTTGATAATAAATCAAATTTTTACTGTTTTTTTTCTGGATTTGGCTTATCTGTTCATTCAACTAACACATCGTATGCTGAGGACAGACCCCCTTTGTGAAAGTGGTCTAAAGGCGTACATACAGAACCACCCTCATAGAAGGCTCTGAATCACGTGAGTTAATACCCAGCGCTGTACAATATTTTGTGTTTATAAGGGATAATATACTATGTATACCACTTCTTCCCATTGAGTTATTTCCACCAACTGGATACATATTACCATCGTGGTAAGGTGGGCGGGACCCCCATAGAGGTCTATAAGCGCATACTCTGAGCCGATATAGGCTCCACCCTTGTGAGTGTAACCTGCATATCAAATTCACAGTTATTCTATTGATGCATGATATTGCACGATTATTTTTTTCTATGCTCTTTGTTTTAGGATATATATATATATATATATATGTTGAAGAACACATAGGAGAACTTGGATATGAAAGATAAGTTCTCATATTTACATCTACATTACTTAGTTGATTGCTACTTAGTGGTTGTATAATACTCTCCAGCGCTCCCTTTATACTCGGTTGAAGTATATTTTAAAAATGTGTCCAAATCATAAAAAAGATCTATTACAAAATAAAAAAGTCTGTAAGAAAATGTATGAAAAAGGGGATAAGGGGGACCCTGTAAACTACAGAGACACCCCAATTGTATCGGGCAATGATAGTCTTACGCAGAATTCTAGTATTTTCTTAGACAAAATTCTGAGAAAGTATGTAGAAAAGTTGCCTTCATATCTAAGAGACACCAAACAGACTTTACAAATTCTTAAAAGTGTTGGCATGAATGGGGATTCCCTATTATGTAGCCTAGATGTTGAATCACTGTATTCAAGCATTCCACACAATCTAGGTCTTAACCATGTTAGAACATTTCTCGAAAGGGATAATACATTGACCGGTCTACATATTGATTTTCTGGTTAAATTGTCTAATTTTGTACCGACCCATAATTATTTTTTGTTAAAGGGCCAGTATTTCCATCAATTGAGAGGCATAGCAATGGGCTCTTCAATAGCACCGTCATATGCAAATCTATATTTGGGTATATGGGAAGAAAACTGTAAAACCGATGATCTATTTAAACCCTATATGAATAAAATTGATTTGTGGCTTAGATACATTGATGATGTGCTGTTATGGAATGGCACCGAACAAGAATTTTTACAATTCGTGTCCCTCCTCAATGATAACATATACAATTTAAGATTCACATTTGAGGTACAGAAAGAGAGCATTTCTTTTTTGGACATTAAAATTTCCAAAACTGAGGGTGGAACCCTGTCGAAGTCTTTATATAAGAAACCAACAGCCACAAATAACTTGTTGCACTGGCATAGTTATCATCCATCCACACTCAAAAAAGGCATTCCGGTTGGTCAATATTTGAGACTGAGACGAATTTGTTCTTCTGATGAAGAATTTTTGATTAAAGCGAAAAGATTGAAAAATGATTTTCGGGAGAAAGGGTATCCGAATAGACATCTGAAGAAGGCATTTCAAAAGGCCATGTTGAGGTCTCGTGATAGTCTGTTACAAGATCCTCTACCCCAAAATAACAACATAATAAGATGTATTGGGACTTTTGATAGAGGTTGGAATCAGATTTATTCCATTTTAGACAGATTTTGGCCTTTGCTGACTATGGACCCTCAGTTATCAGAAAAAGTAGTGGTCAGACCCTCAGTTACTGCCAGACGCAGCAGAAATCTGAGAGACAGATTGGTACATAGCCATCATAATTCTGTTATTAATACAAGACCATCTACATGGCTTTCTGAGAATTTACGTGGCACCTACCGATGTGGCCATTGCGTTGCATGTAAATACATCTTAAAAAATTCAAAACAAGTTATGGACTCACGGAAACAACAAGATTATGCTATTAAGACCTCTTTTAATTGCAATTCCAGTTGTCTTGTGTATTTAGCTACCTGTGAATGTGGCAAGATGTACGTTGGCAAAACTCTCCGTCCATTTAAGAGAAGGATTATGGAACATATCCATTCTGTAAGACGAATCCAAGAAACTCCTATTTCACGCCATCTAGCACAATGTCATGCCAATAATGCAAGTGTTTTGAAGTTTTGTGGATTGGAAACAGTGGTTCCATCACCGAGAAAGGGCAATTTAGATCGTAGGCTCCGGCAAAAGGAATGCCGGTGGATCTACAAACTTCATACACTGTCGCCGTTAGGCCTCAATGAGGGTTTCTCCTATACTCCGTTCTTATGAGATCAGCTATTATTCATAGCCATCAAGTGATGATATCACTCCCTACTGTGTTCTATTCTTTTTGGCGCCCCATTTTAGCCTAATATATACTTTTGATTTAGGCATTCACTATGGGTAGTCCAATGTGAGATTTATTTAAAATCGTATAAGATCCGATTTCATGAGTGGTTGGCAAACCATTATGACCCTTATTATATCTTGGGCTATACATGCCTGTAGACATTACTACATAATTGTCTTATAGTTCATCATCAGAGGCATTTGATATTATATGTCAGCTCTTTATGCCAATTATTTAAGGCCCATCATTTATTGGTTGTCTATCACTGTATTTACTTAGACCATTATCGCTCTCCAGCAAGCAGCATATTTTTGAGAGTGGTAGAGATGTGGATTTGATCCCACCTTACTATCAGGGTTTATTATACACCCCTATGTTTAAAAATAGTTATCTATAGTTTGGATGTCATTGGTCCTAGATTAACCCCTTAAGGACGCAGGGCGTACCATGCCGTCCTGCACCACGTGGGCTTTAATGCCGCAGGACGGCATGGTACGCCCCGCGGTGTTTGCTGCCTCTGGGCGCGAAAAACGGCCCGCCTCCCTTCCCACAATGCTGATCGCTGGCTGGGGGTCTGTCTGACACCCGGGCAGACCCTCCCAGCTGGCGATCGGCATTGTGGGAAGGGAGGCGGGCCGTTTCCCTCGTGGAATCGCCAAGGCAGCCAATCCGGCGCCTGGAGCTGTCAGTTGCAGCGGTGACAAGCTGTCACCTCTGCAACTGTCAGAATGTCTCAGCCAATGAGGTTGCATTGGCTAAGACATTGTCTCTGCCCCTTTCTCCTGCTCCTCATTGCGATCTGAGGAGCAGAGAGAGGCAGAGAGAGCAGAGAGAGCAGAGAGAGAAAAGAGAGAAAAAACTACCTAAAACTACCTAAAACCCCAGGCACTGTACCCCACACCCCAGGCAGTGTACCCCACCTGGCACTACCCCACCTGGCACTACCCCACCTGGCTGTACCCCACCTGGCTGTACCACCTGGCTGTACCCCACCTGGCTGTACCCCACCTGGCACTACCCCACCTGGCTGTACCCCACCTGGCTGTACCCCACCTGGCACTACCCCACCTGGCACTACCCCACCTGGCACTACCCCACCTGGCTTTACCCCACCTGGCAGTGTACCCCACCTGGCAGTGTACCCCACCTGGCAGTATATCCCACCTGGCACTGTACCCCCACTGGCACTGTACCCCCAGGCACCTACTGGCACTGTACCCCCCAGGCACTGTACCCCCCAGGCACTACCTACTGGCACTGTACCCTCCTGGCAGTGTACGCCACCTGGCAGTGTACCCCACCTGGCAGTGTATCCCACCTGGCACTGTACCCCCACTGGCACTGTACCCACCTGGCACTGTACCCCCAGGCACCTACTGGCACTGTACCCCCAGGCACTGTACCCCCCAGGCACTACCTACTGGCACTGTACCCTCCTGGCAGTGTACCCCACCTGGCAGTGTACCCCACCTGGCAGTGTATCCCACCTGGCAGTGTATCCCACCTGGCACTGTACCCCCACTGGCACTGTACCCACCTGGCACTGTACCCCCCAGGCACTACCTACTGGCACTGTACCCTCCTGGCAGTGTACCCCACCTGGCAGTGTACCCCACCTGGCACTGTACCCCACCTGGCAGTGTACCCCACCTGGCAGTGTATCCCACCTGGCACTGTACCCCCACTGGCACTGTACCCACCTGGCACTGTACCCCCCAGGCACCTACTGGCACTGTACCCTCCTGGCACAGTACCCCCTGGCTGAAAAAAAAAAAACAGGCACAGTACCCCCTGGCTGAAAAAAAATAATCCCCAGGCACATTCCCCCCTGGCTGAAAAAAAAAAACTGGAAAAAAAAACCCCAGGTACAGTACCTCCTGGCTGGCACTGTACTCTCCAGACTGGCACTGTACCCTCCTGGCACAGTACCCCCTGGCTGAAAAAAATAACTGAAAAAAACCTGACTGGAAAAAAACCTGAAAAAAAACCCAGGCACTGTACCCCCTGGCCTGCAGTGTACCCCTGATTGAGAACCCGCATTGGCATACGACCCCTGGCATTTCTGACTACCCGCTTCGGTATACGACCCCTGGCATTTCTGACTACCCACATTGGCATACGACCCCTGGCATTTCTGACTACCCGCATTGGTATACGACCCCTGGCATTTCTGACTACCCACATTGGCATACGACCCCTGGCATTTCTGACTACCCGCATTGGCATACGACCCTTGGCATTCCTGACTACCCTTGTCTAGATAGATAGAAGTACCGGCCACTACAAGGACCGGAAGGGCTTAGTTTAGGTGTTCTAATATTTTATTTGTGTACTTGACCCCATCAGTTCCCCGACCTCCCATAAAAATGTCCTCCCGCTTTTATTCCCCAGAAGAGGCATATGAGATCCTGGCCGCCTCTGAGAGCGACGCTCTCGCCGACAGTGACACCCTCACAGCCTCTGATATAGAGCCCCTTAGTGAACCCTCCAGTGATGGTGACCCCCCCATCTACTGGGAGGCACGAGAGCATTTGGGTACCCCCAAATATGGCTGCCCCAGAAATACCCCCATTTCGGGCGACTCCTGGCATCACAGTAAGGGTAGAGGACTGTGAGCCAGTGAGCTTTTTTAACCTGTTTATGTCGGACGATGTATTCGAGATGGTGGTTGAGCAAACCAACCTGTTTGCCAACCAGTATCTTGATGCGCATCCGGATTCACATCGCCACAGACGTAACAAGTGGCACCCAACGGATGTGATAGAGTTAAAAAAAATTTGGGCTCTAACCCTCGTAATGGGAATAGTGAAGAAGCCAAGTATCCGGTCTTACTGGCACAAAAACCCCATCCTGGCTACTCCACTATTCCAAGGGTTATGAAGAGGATAGATACGAAAATCTCATGCGATTCCTCCATTTTAATGATAACGCACTGTGCCCACCAAGAAACGACCCAATGCATGACCGCCTCTATAAAATTCGGCCCCTGATCAGTCTTATATCTGCCAAATTCACCGATAATTATGTTCCCGACCAAAATATATCTGTAGACGAGTCCCTTATGAAATTCAAAGGCAGACTGCTCTTCAAGCAGTATATCCCAAGCAAGCGATCCCGGTATGGCGTCAAATTTTATAAATTGTGTGAGTCCACAACAGGCTACACCTGGGCGTTTAGAATATACGAAGGGAAAGATAGCCACCTTGACCCCCCAGGATGCCCCGATTGTATTGGCACCAGTGGAAAAATTGTGTGGGATCTGGTCTATCCCCTATTCAACAAGGGCTATCATTTATGGGTCGATAACTATTACACCAGTATCGACCTATTTAAAAATTTATATTGTTTCGAGACCCTTGCGTGTGGCACAGTGCGGAAGAATCGCAGAGGTTTTCCCCAAATCCTGACAGCAGGCAAAAAAAGTAGAGGCTCCTCTTCATCTCTACGTCAGGAAGAAGTGCTAGCCCTTCGGTTCACCGATAAGAAGGATGTATACATGTTATCTACAGTGCATGACGAAAGTACAGTGCCAGTGCACGTGTGAGACAGGACCTGAGCCACTGTTAGATGCATGTCACTGTTCACAAGGTTACATTGTCTATGAGTATGCTTATCATGTGTAGAAGATGCTGACTATCTTCATGACCGCCTTATCTATCGTGACTGCTTCTAATACAGATGTAGCCTAGATACGCACATATCTTCACAATGCTCTCTCTAGCAATCATTCACCAAAGCAGCATACAAAAGCCATATCCCTTCCTAGAATTCATGTTTGAGATCCCAACTTATCCTAACCCGGCCCCCGTTACATCCGCTTTGGAATCAGGAGATCTCCAAAGATTAAGCGGCAGACACTTTCCTTCCCGAGTCCCTCCCACCCGCTGTAAAAAGTCCCCCCAGAAAAAGTGTCGTGTCTGCCGCAAGAAAGGAATCCGAAAGGATTCTAGTTATTATTGCCCTACCTGCCCATCTCTACCTGGCCTCTGCATAACCGAGTGCTTCAAAATTTATCATATACCGAGCTAAATTACTAAATCCCCTTTTCTGCTTTGTCCCGATTACGCTTTGCTGCCTGTACCGACTCATTGGCTTGTTATACCGACTACCTTTGTTTGCTGCCTGTACCGACTCATTGGCTTGTTATACCGACTACTCTTTGTTTGCTGCCTGTACCGACTCATTGGCTTGTTATACCGACTACTCTTTGTTTGCTGCCTGTACCGACTCATTGGCTTGTTATACCGACTACTCTTTGTTTGCTGCCTGTACCGACTCATTGGCTTGTTATAACGACTACTCTGACTTCTGGAATACCCTGAATTTGGCCTGTCCCTGTTTACGTTAAGCCCAGCTATTCTAAAGTGGCTGCACCAAACAACTCAAAATACTAATTTAGAATCATTGGCGCGTCATCTTTGGAGCAATATTCTTTCTTGGCGTGCCATGTTCTCTCAAAGTCGACATAAATCCTGAAAATCACTTGTCAAATTACCAAAAAACTAAATAAAAATGCTACATATGGGGTACCGTTGAATTCGTAACACATTGCCGAACACAAATATCAATGTTATAGGCCAGTAAAAGGTTGACCGAGCAGGATATTAGCAGCAAAATGACAGTTTTCGTGTAAAAAAAATGCAAAACACAATCTTGAAAACTAAGTGTGGCCAGGGTTTGTGACCAAGTGTCTACGATACAAAACTGGACATCCCCCATTTTCAACACTCTGGGTTGTCTACTTCTCAAAATGATATGCCATGTTGGGGTACTTTTTATACCTGGGCTGCCATACCCTCTCAAATTCAACCTAGGCCCAGCAAACCAATCTGGCAAATTTCAAGTTGTAAAACCTGAAATGGGCAAACTCTACATTTGACCGTGTAACTTTCCAAAAAAGTAAATAAAAATGCTACATATGGGGTACCGTTGAATTCGTAACACATTGCCGAACACAAATATCAATGTTATAGGCCAGTAAAAGGTTGACCGAGCAGGATATTAGCAGCAAAATGACAGTTTTCGTGTAAAACAAATGCAAAACACAATCTTGAAAACTAAGTGTGGCCAGGGTTTGTGACCAAGTGGCTACTATACAAAACTGGACATACCCCATTTTCAACACTCTGGGTTGTCTACTTCTCAAAATGATATGCCATGATGGGGTACTTCTCAAACCTGGGCTGCCATACCCTCTCAAATTCAACCTAGGCCCAGAAAACCAATCTGGCAAACTCTACACTTGATCGTGTAACTTTCCAAAAAGTAAATAAAAATGCAACATGGGGGTACTGTTGAACTCGTAACACATTGCCGAACACAAATATCAATGTTATAGGCCAGTAAAAGGTTGACTGAGCAGGATATTAGCAGCAAAATGACAGTTTTCGTGTAAAACAAATGCAAAACACAATCTTGAAAACTAAGTGTGGCCAGGGTTTGTGACCAAGTGGCTACTATACAAAACTGGACATACCCCATTTTCAACACTCTGGGTTGTCTACTTCTCAAAATGATATGCCATGATGGGGTACTTCTCAAACCTGGGCTGCCATACCCTCTCAAATTCAACCTAGGCCCAGAAAACTAATCTGGCAAACTCTACACTTGATCGTGTAACTTTCCAAAAAGTAAATAAAAATGCAACATGGGGGTACTGTTGAACTCGTAACACATTGCCGAACACAAATATCAATGTTATAGGCCAGTAAAAGGTTGACCGAGCAGGATATTAGCAGCAAAATGACAGTTTTCGTGTAAAACAAATGCAAAACACAATCTTGAACTAAGTGTGGCCAGGGTTTGTGACCAAGTGTCTACTATACAAAACTGGACATACCCCATTTTCAACACTCTGGGTTGTCTACTTCTCAAAATGATATGCCATGTTGGGTTACTTTTTATACCTGGGCTGCCATACCCTCTCAAATTCAACCTAGGCCCAGCAAACCAATCTTGGCAAATTTCAAGTTGTAAAACCTGAAATGGGCAAACTCTACATTTGACCGTGTAACTTTCAAAAAGTGAATAAAATGCTACATATGGGGTACCGTTGAATTCGTTAACACATTGCCGAACACAAATATCAATGTTATAGGCCAGTAAAAGGTTGACCGAGCAGGATATTAGCAGCAAAATGACAGTTTTCGTGTAAAACAATGCAAAAACACAATCTTGAAAACTAAGTGTGACCAGGGTTTGTGACCAAGTGGCTACTATAAAAACTGGACATACCCCATTTTCAACACTCTGGGTGTTGTCTACTTCTCAAAATGATATGCCATGATGGGGTACTTCTCAAACCTGGGCTGCCATACCCTCTCAAATTCAACCTAGGCCCAGAAAACCAATCTCGGCAAACTCTACACTTGATCGTGTAACTTTCCAAAAGGTAAATAAAAATGCAACATGGGGGTACTGTTGAACTCGTAACACATTGCCGAACACAAATATCAATGTTATAGGCCAGTAAAAGGTTGACCGAGAGGTATTAGCAGCAAAATGACAGTTTTCGTGTAAAACAAATGCAAAACACAATCTTGAAAACTAAGTGTGGCCAGGGTTTGTGACCAAGTGTCTACTATAAAACTGGACATACCCCATTTTCAACACTCTGGGTTGTCTACTTCTCAAAATGATATGCCATGTTTGGAGGTACTTTTTATACCTGGGCTGCCATACCCTCTCAAATTCAACCTAGACCCAGCAAACCAATCTGGCAAATTTCAAGTTGTAAAACCTGAAATGGGCAAACTCTACATTTGACCGTGTAACTTTCCAAAAATAAGATAAAAATGCTACATATGGGGTACCGTTGAATTCGTAACACATTGCCGAACACAAATATCAATGTTATAGGCCAGTAAAAGGTTGACCGAGCAGGATATTAGCAGCAAAATGACAGTTTTCGTGTAAAACAAATGCAAAACACAATCTTGAAAACTAAGTGTGGCCAGGGTTTGTGACCAAGTGGCTACTATACAAAACTGGACATACCCCATTTTCAACACTCTGGGTTGTCTACTTCTCAAAATGATATGCCATGATGGGGTACTTCTCAAACCTGGGCTGCCATACCCTCTCAAATTCAACCTAGAACCAAAAAACCAATCTGGCAAACTCTACACTTGATCGTGTAACTTTCCAAAAAGTAAATAAAAATGCAACATGGGGGTACTGTTGAACTCGTAACACATTGCCGAACACAAATATCAATGTTATAGGCCAGTAAAAGGTTGACTGAGCAGGATATTAGCAGCAAAATGACAGTTTTCGTGTAAAACAAATGCAAAACACAATCTTGAAAACTAAGTGTGGCCAGGGTTTGTGACAAAGTGTCTACTATACAAAACTGGACATACCCCATTTTCAACACTCTGGGTTGTCTACTTCTCAAAATGATATGCCATGTTGGGGTACTTTTTATACCTGGGCTGCCATACCCTCTCAAATTCAACCTAGGCCCAGAAAACCAATCTGGCAAACTCTACATTTGATCGTGTAACTTTCCAAAAAGCAAATTAAAAATGCTAAATGGAGGGTACCGTTGATCTCGTAACACATTGCCGACCACAAATATCAATGTTGTAGGCCAGGAAAAGGTTGACTGAGCATGATATTAGCAGCAAAATAACAGTTTTTGTGTGAAAAATGCAAAACACAAACATGAAGACCAAGTTTGCGACTAAGAGACTACTATAAAAAAACAAAACGTACACCATTTGGAATAGCCTGGGTTGTCTACTTTTCAAAATGTGTATGACATGTTGGGGTACTTTTCATACCTGGGCTGCCATAACCTCTCAAAGTCAACATAGGGCCAGGAAACCAATCTGGCAAATTTCAAGTTGTAAAACGTGAAATGGGCAAACTCTATATTTGACCCTGTAACTTTCCAAAACCTCCTAAAACCTCTACAGGGGGTACCGTTGAACTCGTAAGACCTTGCCGACCAGAAATATGAGTTTTTTAGGCCAGTAAAATGTCGAGGGAGCATGATATCATCGGTTAAAGAGAACAGTTTTTGTGTGAAAAATGCAAAACACAAACATGAAGACCAAGTTTGCGACTAAGAGACTACTATAAAAAAACAAAACGTACACCATTTGGAATAGCCTGGGTTGTCTACTTTTCAAAATGGTATGACATGTTGGGATACTTTTCATACCTGGGCTGCCATAACCTCTCAAAGTCAACATAGGGCCAGGAAACCAATCTGGCAAATTTCAAGTTGTAAAACGTGAAATGGGCAAACTCTATATTTGACCCTTGTAACTTTCCAAAACCTCCTAAAACCTCCACATGGGGGGTACCGTTGAACTCGTAAGACCTTGCCGACCAGAAATATGAGTTTTTTAGGCCAGTAAAATGTCGAGGGAGCATGATATCATCGGTAAAAGAACAGTTTTTGTGTGAAAAATGCAAAACACAAACATGAAGACCAAGTTTGCGACTAAGAGACTACTATAAAAAAACAAAACGTACACCATTTGGAATAGCCTGGGTTGTCTACTTTTCAAAATGGTATGACATGTTGGGGTACTTTTCATACCTGGACTGCCATAACCTCTCAAAGTCAACATAGGGCCAGGAAACCAATCTGGCAAATTTCAAGTTGTAAAACGTGAAATGGGCAAACTCTATATTTGACCCTGTAACTTTCCAAAACCTTCCTAAAACCTCTACATGGGGGGTACCGTTGACCTCGTAAGACCTTGCCGACCAGAAATATGAGTTTTTTAGGCTAGTAAAATGTCGAGGGAGCATGATATCATCGGTAAAAGAACAGTTTTTGTTGTGAAAAAATGCAAAACACAAACATGAAGACCAAGTTTGCGACTAAGAGACTACTATAAAAAAACAAAACGTACACCATTTGGAATAGCCTGGGTTGTTCTACTTTTCAAAATGGTATGACATGTTGGGGTACTTTTCATACCTGGGCTGCCATAACCTCTCAAAGTCAACATAGGGCCAGGAAACCAATCTGGCAAATTTCAAGTTGTAAAACGTGAAATGGGCAAACTCTATATTTGACCCTGTAACTTTCCAAAACCTCCTAAAACCTCTACGGGTGGCGGGACCGTTGAACTCGTAAGACCTTGCCGACCAGAAATATGAGTTTTTTAGGCCAGTAAAATGTCGAGGGAGCATGATATCATCGGTAAAAGAACAGTTTTTGTGTGAAAAATGCAAAACACAAACATGAAGACCAAGTTTGCGACTAAGAGACTACTATAAAAAAACAAAACGTACACCATTTGGAATAGCCTGGGTTGTCTACTTTTCAAAATGGTATGACATGTTGGGGTACTTTTCATACCTGGGCTGCCATAACCTCTCAAAGTCAACATAGGGCCAGGAAACCAATCTGGCAAATTTCAAGTTGTAAAACATGAAATGGGCAAACTCTATATTTGACCCTGTAACTTTCCAAAACCTCCTAAAACCTCTACATGGGGGGTACCGTTGAACTCGTAAGACCTTGCCGACCAGAAATATGAGTTTTTTAGGCCAGTAAAATGTCGAGGGAGCATGATATCATCGGTAAAAGAACAGTTTTTGTGTGAAAAATGCAAAACACAAACATGAAGACCAAGTTTGCGACTAAGAGACTACTATAAAAAAACAAAACGTACACCATTTGGAATAGCCTGGGTTGTCTACTTTTCAAAATGGTATGACATGTTGGGGTACTTTTCATACCTGGGCTGCCATAACCTCTCAAAGTCAACATAGGGCCAGGAAACCAATCTGGCAAATTTCAAGTTGTAAAACGTGAAATGGGCAAACTCTATATTTGACCCTGTAACTTTCCAAAACCTCCTAAAACCTCTACATGGGGGGTACCGTTGAACTCGTAAGACCTTGCCGACCAGAAATATATGTATTTTATTTCATTTAATGCTAAGCGTACAATGTCATTCACACTAAAAATACAATGGAGAACTTTGAAAATTGCAAAATTTCCTTTTTTCTCATAGTTTTTAGGTTTTTTTTCATACTATAATATATTTTATATATAAATCTTTGATGGAAGATGAAAGCCCTATTTCTCCTGAACAAAATGATATATAATAAGGGTGGGTACACTTAATATGTAAGAGGTAAATTATGGTTGAACAGCGAATAGCTGAAATTCTCCTTTTAGAAGTGTTCAAAAGTGTTCCAAACTTGTAAAATTACTCCCGTCCTTAAGGGGTTAAGATTCCTTATTCAACACATTTTCTTTGGAGGTTTTTATAGAAAAAACCTCCCTCTGTATATGAATATTCGACCTATAATATTCTTTTTAGACATCCCAAAGGAGGGCTATGGCTTCCCTCCAACAA
>RXON01004137.1:0-29962 GCA_009667805.1 Leptobrachium leishanense | reverse complement strand
AAGGCCAGAATGAATATTAACGGGGATAAAGGGCAACCCTGACGGGTGCCATTGGTTATATGGAAAGCGGAGGATAGAAACCCCGAAGCCAATACTTTCGCCGACGGATCTGAGTAAAGGGCCATAACTATCAGGGTTATCCAAAGAGATCCGAATTGCTTGAGAAAGGTAACCGAATGCTGAAAATCAGCGTTCGGTTACCTTTCCTGGCCATTCGGCTATCCAGAGAGCAGGCAATACACCAAATCCTGGCGAATTGCCTGCACATACGGTGCCTGTTCGGTGCCTGTTCGAGGGCAGTGAAATCCCCATGAAAATGCACTGCTTCGGCTATTCAGAGAACACAAACCAGCAGTGAAAGGTTCCCCTAATGCTCTGCCATTCTGTGGTTTAATTCGGCAAGTTTATTCAGGAGAATCCCATAGACTTCAATGTTAAAAATATTCCCGTTTTAATTCAATATCTAATAAACCGTTCATTATAAAATTCTGCAGCAAAAAGTCTCTTTATTTATAGATTTTTTAGGATACTTTAAGCATTTTTCAGATTTTTTTTATTTTTTTTAAAAAGTCCGATTTTTTTTTTTCCAATTTACTAATTTTTTTTGTAACAGCCCTCTTTATTATCATTCCCTGGACCTCCTGTGAAAATTTCAGACATTTTCGCTCAGTAGTTTCTTTGCAAACAGCGTTTCTTTTTCCCAGATTCATACAAATGGTTTTTCTAATTTATTCACTGCCTCCTCTACGTCACAGCTGCTTCGGCTCTGTGTGATTCGGCTCCTTTTCGGCTCCTGTTCGGCTCATGTTCGGTTTTTTCGAAGGTTAATCCAGATGTTTTTGCTTGTTTTCAGCGTGCATTCGGTTAGTTTTCGTCAGGTTTTCGGCAGCTTTTCCCTGCAATTCGGAGACCCTGTGCTCTTTGCTGAATACACCGCAGGGTCACCGAAATGCAATCGGCAAAAGGAACCGAATTGAAGAGAACGAAAAGTCACCGAACGTGCGGTGACTTTTCGAATCTCTTTGGATAACCCTGACTGCTTATAAATTGTTCTGGAAAGCCAAACTTTAATAACACCGGCCGCATATACCCCCAGTGTAGGCGATCAAATGCCTTCTCAGCATCTAATGCCAACAAGAGTCCAGAAGTATTAGTCCTATGGGCCAGGTCGAGTATGTCATAAAAACGTCGGGTATCGTCACACGTTTGGCAGCCCGGGACAAAGCCAGTCTGCTCATTCGCAATCTACTTTCCAGTAATTTAGCATATAACTTGGCATCTACATTCAACAGGGAGATGGGACAGAAATTGGCACAATGTGTCGGGGGTTTACCGGGTTTAGGCAGGGTGACTATTGTCGCTTGCAGCATCTCTGATGGGATAATGCCGGTATCCTTCATATCATTAAAAACCATGGTCAAAATCAGGACTAGAGAGGAAGCAAATTTCTGGTAGTACAGATTTGTGAAACCGTCAGGCCCTGGAGCTTTATTTTTTGGAAGCGCATTAATAGCCTTATGTACCTCCTCCTCTGTAAACGCAGCAAGCAGACCTGTAGCCTGTGAGGTAGCTATAGAAGGGAGATTAGCCGTCTGGAGAAAGCGCTCTATGTCGTCTAATGCAGAAGTCGGCACAGTATTGTTTAATCCCAGGTTATACAAGGAGGCATAATAGCGTGCAAATTCATCAGTGATAAGGGCTGGGTTATAAATCTTCACGCCATTAGCATCCAAAAGGAACGGTATGTTAGTTTGCAGTCTTTTCCCTTTCAATTTAGACGCCAGCAATTTCCCCGGTTTATTTCCTTGGGTATAGTGGGCATAGTTAAGCCGTCTAAGTGAGCGCGCCGTGACCTGGAGCATAAGGTGCTCCAACTCGCGGCGCTGTAAGGTCAACTGAGCAGTAATATGTGGGGCAGGCGAGGCTTTATTCTGGGACTCTAATACAGTGATTCGTCGTAGTAGGGCAGCCGTCTGAGCGTTAATCCGTCTCTTCCGTTGCGCTCATTTTTGTATAAAATGTCCTCGCAGAACAGCCTTATGGGCCAGCCAAACCGACGATGTCGCCACACCTTCAGTCATGTTTACCGTGAAATACTCCTGAAGGAGGTGTATAGTATTTGTCACGTCATCTCCATTCACAATAAGCGAGTCGTTAAGTCTCCAGTTCCCCATACCCCTAGGCGGAAAGGCCGCCTCAAAGGTAAGCGTAAGTGGAGCATGGTCAGACCACGTGATAATGCCTATGGTCGCCTCTAATAGGCGGGGCAAAGCCGAACTATGAATCAAACATAAGTCAATTCTACTATAGGAGGAATGAACATGAGAAAAAAACGTGTAATCGCGCGTAGCAGGGTGACATATCCTCCAGGTATCATATAGTTCAAACGAATGCATGAATTCCCGTAGTTGTTTACTAGAGGCTGGGGAGGAGCGGGATTGGGAGCGGGGTTTGCTTGATTTGGTGTCAACGTCAGGGTCAGGAGTGCAGTTAAAATCCCCACATAGAAACAACGTACCACTAGATATTTTTTTCACTCTACCATAAGCTTTCCGAAGATAAGAAATTGGGTTTTCATTAGGAAGATATAAATTTGCTATAGTAATTGGTAATTCGTTCAGCGTGCCCACAAGAATCACAAGGCGGCCCAACGGATCAGCATACTGAGCCGAACACACAAAGGTCCAGTCTCTATGAAACAGGATCGAGACACCTTTAGATTTCGTCTGAGCAGTGGAGTGATACGCCTCAGTATACATGCACGATTTTAGAAGCGGCGGGCGTCTCTGACAAAAATGAGTCTCTTGCAAACATACAATGGCTGGTTGAGTCGCATGTAGGTCACGAAATAAAGCATGTCGTTTGTACGGAGTATTCAAGCCTCGAACATTTAAGGAGTAAATTTGGAATTGAGGTTTACTCATCATTAATTGCCCCCATCCCTCTGGTACTCACAGCGGTCTTGACATACAAATTCCATGGGAGGATGGAGGGACTCCTCCGCGCACAATAAGGCCTAGACTGATATATTACAGTGCATACCAATGAGACAAACAATACATACGAGACAAACATAAAACGAACCAGAAAAAGAAAACAAAAAGAAAAATAAAAACATAAAAAACCCAACAGACCAAAAGGGAAAAAAAAAACTGCACTCCATAAATGCAGTTGAGTGGGGTCAATCAACACAGCAGAATGATATAAATGGAAAAAAAACACGTTCAAAAGAAAAACCCCAGCGGGGGAAAAACACAGTCCCAGCTTCATCCGGGAAGGTGACTGCGCCTATATACAGGCCATTAAAGGCCTCGGGGCTAGTTGGTCGAAGGAACAGAACCCCAGGGAGCGCCACCCAAGGGACGAATCAAAAGGGGATGAGTACCGAACCACAATAGAACACCTGGCGTAATAAAAGAACACGCCCATAGGCGAGAAATTGCAGGACCATGGCAGTTCACTTAGGCCGGACCTGGTGCCACTCCGGAGAGACTTTCAACGGCGAAGATGATTCCTCACGAGGGGGAGTAAACTCAGACACCACCTTCCATTCTGTCAGCAGATGCATGCCAGTGATGGGCTCAGAAATGACGTGCAGGACTCCTTCCCGTCATAACAAGATCTTTGTGGAAATCCCCAACGATACGCCATGTTGTGGTCATGCAAAATTTTGGTGAAGGACGAAAATTCCCGTCTCTTAGACATAGTAGCCGTTGATAGGTCCGCATAAAAAGAAACTTCGGCATACGGAGACGGTAGAGGCATAGATTTCCGTGACGCTCTCATTAACGCTTCTTTGATGTGAAAAAAGTGCACCCGGACTAAAACATCTCTAGAGGCCGAGGGCAGCAGATTTTTTGCACGCGGCAATCTGTGTGCTCGATCCATCAGGAAATCTTGCGGTGAATATGTCGGTGCCAAGATCTGGAAATTTCCATAATGCAAGGCTGGAGATCAACAGAGCCCACTGCCTCCAGAATGCCTCGGATCCGTATATTATTACGCCGGGAGCGGTCTTCCATATCTGCCAATTTCGTTGCCATGGTGTCATGCGCTGTTTGCAAAGCTATGTGACGATCCACCAGGTCATTATGGGCTAAGCATAAGTCGTCTGTCTTAGATTCTAAAGAGTCAGTCCTCTCACCCAGGTCTTGTACATCGCGCCTCAGCTCCTGCAGCGCCTCTTTAAGATCCGCTAGGATGGTAGATCGGAGTTCTTACAGCATGGCATGCAGTCTGCTTTCCGATGGTGGTGATATGTCAGACATGCAGGATGGGCCCGCAGCAGCTGCCTCCAGCGTGGGAGAGGAAACAGATGAAGGAGATCCGCCATCTTGGGCCTCACGGACCCGATCTTTTTTTGCCGATTTTAGCGGCTCCAGCGCCCGCTGCGCCTTAGGTGGCACCATCTGGGTGCTAGGAAGTGTCACCCACCTGTGGGTGAATTTTCAGCCCCGGGGTTGCAATATTAAAGCCGTTGGTATTTAGAAACTCAGCGCCGGTCACAGGAGCTCTCACTACATGCGACCGCGCGCAACAACGTCCGGCCACGCCCCCGTGGCAGTGGCTTTGTAACAGTCATAGCCTGAGTTTGTCTAACAGATAATTTACAAATCTCAGACTTCAAACAGGCAATTTCCTGCTGCAATAAAGAGAGCTGCCTACATATCAGGCACACTCCAAACCTCAAAAAATTGGATCTAAAAACAAATGCATGACAGCTCTTACACTGGACCAAGCCTGCCATTATAAAAGAATGGATTTAAAACCAGCAAATCTTACCTGTTTGTAGGTTTTCTACCTCCTGTCTAATCTCAGACTACCTCCAGAGTATCTCCAGGAGATCTCCTCTAAGTGTTCACTTTGAAGTAGGGATGTGCATTTCGGGTTTCGGAATTTCGGAATTTTCACGAAATTTCCCGATTCGGGTCTATCGATGCGGCCGAAATTCCGAAATTTTTTTGAGCCGAAAACGGCAAATCCGAAAAGTTTTCCGAGCCGAATCGAAAAATTTTCGGAATTTTCGAATGGACTTGAAATGTGTCAAATCGAAATCTATTGCTTTGAAACGAGAACAGACTTTCCGAAAAAAAGAAAAATTTACGAAAACGGCAAATCCGAAAAGTTTTCCGAGCCAAATCGATTTTTTTTTGGAATTTTCGAATGGACTTGAAATGTGTCAAATCGAAATTTATTTTTCCTCTGTTCATGATTTCGGTTCCATTCGGGATTTCGGTTCCATTTCGGTAATTCTGAACATCGTATATTTAACTATTATCGGTTATATCGCTGATTCTGTAAATTTTGTCTTTGTAAATGTGCTGGGGCAAATCCATGTGCTGGGGCAAATCCATGAGCTGGGGCAAATCCATGTGTGAGCTGGGGCAAATCCATGTGCTGGGGCAAATCCATGAGCTGGGGCAAATCCATGTGCTGGGGCAAATCCATGAGCTGGGGCATCCATGTGCTGGGGCAAATCCATGTGCTGGGGCATCCATGTGCTGGGGCAAATCCATGTGCTGGGGCAAATCCATGAGCTGGGGCATCCATGAGCTGGGGCAAATCCATGTGCTGGGGCAAATCCATGTGCTGGGGCAAATCCATGTGCTGGGGCAAATCCATGAGCTGGGGCAAATCCATGTGTGAGCTGGGGCAAATCCATGTGTGAGCTGGGGCAATATCCTATGAGCTGGGGCAAATCCATGTGCTGGGGCAAATCCATGAGCTGGGGCAAATCCATGTGCTGGGGCAAATCCATGAGCTGGGGCAAATCCATGAGCTGGGGCAAATCCATGTGCTGGGGCAATATCCTATGAGCTGGGGCAAATCCATGTGTGAGCTGGGGCAATATCCTATGAGCTGGGGCAAATCCATGTGCTGGGGCAAATCAATGTGCTGGGGCAAATCAATGTGCTGGGGCAAATCCGTGAGCTGGGGCAATATCCAATGAGCTGGGGCAAATCCATGTGCTGGGGCAAATCCATGAGCTGGGGCATCCATGTGCTGGGGCAAATCCATGTGCTGGGGCAAATCCATGAGCTGGGGCAAATCCATGTGTGAGCTGGGGCAATATCCTATGAGCTGGGGCAAATCCATGTGCTGGGGCAAATCCATGAGCTGGGGCAAATCCATGTGCTGGGGCAAATCCATGAGCTGGGGCAAATCCATGTGCTGGGGCAATATCCTATGAGCTGGGGCAAATCCATGAGCTGGGGCAAATCCATGTGGTGGGGCAATATCCTATGAGCTGGGGCAAATCAATGTGCTGGGGCAAATCCATGATCTGGGGCAAATCCATGTGTGAGCTGGGGCAATATCCTATGAGCTGGGGCAAATCCATGTGCTGGGGCAAATCCATGTGCTGGGGCAAATCAATGTGCTGGGGCAAATCCGTGAGCTGGGGCAAATCCATGTGTGAGCTGGGGCAATATCCTATGAGCTGGGGCAAATCTATGTGCTGGGGCAAATCAATGTGCTGGGGCAAATCAATGTGCTGGGTCAAATCCGTGAGCTGGGGCAATATCCTATGAGCTGGGGCAAATCCATGAGCTGGGGCAAATCTATGTGCTGGGGAAAATCCATGTGCTGGACTGCTGGGGCAATAGAGTTAGACAGCTTTGAAACGAGGAGAACAGATGTTCCGAAAAAAACGAAAATTTCCGAAATAGCGAAAAGCCGATACAAAAAAACGAGCAAAGTGACACGAAAATACGAAAAATGGTTGATATATACCGAAAACCATGTACAATTCCGAAAAACGAAAATTTCCGAAATCACGAAAAGTCGATACAAAAACCGAGTAAAGTGACCCGAAAATACGAAAAATGGTCGATATTCCGAAAAATAAATGTACCCGAAAACCGAATCGAACCGAACCGAATCGAAACAGAAAGCGGTCTAAACGAGCCGAATCGAAAAGTTTAAAAATTCGAAAAATCGAATCGAACCGAAAAAAAATCGGTGCACATCCCTACTTTGAAGGCTTCACTTAGAAGGCTTGACAAGCTCAATTAGCAAGCTAATATCCCCAACCTTTATATAGTCACCTAAGTACACCTCCCCCAGCAAGGAGTGGACAGCTAAACCTGTAGCAAATACCACCCAATTGATTCCAATTGTATGCTAATCAGTATGAAAATGAGTCACCAGCCTAACCTAATTTACTCACCAGACCTAACTTAAAACCTTAAGATGAATAGAAAAGATCTGTTTGAAACAAAAATCAAAATCACTCACCAGAAGATCTCTAAGTGTTCACTTTGAAGGCTTCACTTAGAAGGCTTGACAAGCTCAATGGATAATGGATCATGAATTGTCCCCTATATTAGCTAATGTAAAATAGTTAGGTTTTGGGTTAGAGTTAATTTTTAGAGTTCGGGTTAGGTTTAGAGTTAGGTTTAGTTTAGGGTATATAAGTTTTAGCTTAAATGGCAGTGTTAGTTTTAGGGTTAGGACTAGCTTTAGTGGTGGGGTTACTGTAAGGCTAATATTAGGGATACTTTTAGGGTTAGCACTAGAGGTGTGCATTTGTTTCATAACAAATCTAAATTCGTCGGAAAATTTGTTAATTCATATTTCGAAAGTACTTCCGGAATAACAAATTGGTTTCATTTGAATTTAAACGAATATGAAACGTAACAGTATATAACGAAATTGATTTGTTTTACAAGAATAATGTGAAATTGAATAACCCCTTAGTGACCGGGCGTTTTTACACAAATCCGTCTTTTAGTGACCGCTGCTGTTTTTACGTTTCTGCGCTGTTAGTGTTTAGGTCAAATTTTCCTCTTACTCGTTTATTCGACCCACACATATTATACACCCTTTTTCCCGCCATTAAATGGACTTTCTAGAAATACCATTATTTCCATCATATAGAATAATTTACTATAGAAAAAATATGAAATATGAGGAAAAAATGGTAAAAACACCAAATACCCAAAATCTACAACCACCCAAAAAAACCCCGGCTAAATAGGTTCAAAATTTTGTCGCGAGAATAGAAATACCCAATTTTTACATGCGTTTGCTTTTTAACCCCTTCACTGCTGAGACAGTTCACCTATGTGCGCTGCGCTCATTCTGACCATTTTCTGCTAATTATTTTTAGATGACAGCCTAGGTCCTATTTAATTAAACTCCCCCCAGACAAAAAAACTTTTGGAAAAAAAAACATTTTTTATTTTATTTAATTTTTTTATTATTTTTTTTTTTATTTAATTTTTTTTTTACATTTTTTTTTAAAACAAACCTGGTCATGTTTGGTATCATTTGAAAGGCCATAATCAGGCCTTTCAAATGATGGCAAATATGACCATCTAGCTGCCATGGATCAGGAGATAAAGGGATCCTTAGGATCCCCTTATCTCTACATGGCAGCTAGAGGGTTAACTGGCCCACTGACATCCTCACACATATGGTGAGGTTGTCAGTGGGTGGGGGGGGGCCTGGAGGCTTGGCTGACATCCAAGATGTCAGCCCCCTCCAGGTTTGAATCACGTTTTGGCGCCAATTGGCGCCGCAACGTGATCCGGAAGCGAAACAGTTAATGCCATACACCGCTGGAAAGGGGAGGCTCTCCCCTCTCCAGCGGTGCAAACGGCATCTCCCTAGCTTCAATGGTTGGGGAGATAGAGGGCTCCGAAGGAGCCCCCCTCCCCTCTATTGAAACACATGGGGGCACCTTCTGATGACGTCACCACGCAGCGTGGCGCGTCATCAGCCTCGCCTGCCCATGTAAATCACATGGGCAGGCTTCCTCCCTGCCAGATCGCCGTGGGATCCGACGAGGGAGGTGAGTATCGAGCGGGAGGGGGATTTGGCGCCGCTGACGTACCCTGTACGTCCGCGGGTCTAAGGGAGACCCGAGGACAGGACGTACAGGGTACGTCAGGGGTCATTAAGGGGATAATTCCTCTATGCTCACTTCAGCAAAACAGTAATTTAACCCTAGCTTGCCTTCTAACCCTCATGTTTAACCCTAATATAACAGTAATTGAGCAAGATTTATTGTATTTTTCCCAGTGATCTGAAAAATTCAAATCGATCCCAAATTACAAACAAAGTTGTGAAAACAAATCAGTTTTGTTTTACTGTTTCACAAAACACCCCGTCCCTGTCAGTTGACTGTGGTGCTGAATCTGTTGTATTTGAATAATATTCTTTATCCCTGAAAAGGTTGGTTTTTGCCAACGAAATGCGTTGGATCTTTTAATATTTAATAAAAACACATTTTATCTTTTTATATCTGACCCTGCTGGGGATTTTATTATCATCCTTGTGAAATACCTGAACCTCCGGTGATTTGGCTGATGATTTCTCCATCTGACAGGTTCCTGCTGCTCATGCAGATCGGTGTGCGCTGCGATGTGCCTGGCGTCCTGGAGTCATCACTTACCAAGGAGGGGTAACATCAATTCATGATATGCGCTTGTAATATGGCTATCTTGTGAGTGCGTTTCCAGCAGGGGCATATGGATATATAGAGGCTTTATACAAATATCACGCTATGATGATCTGTTTATTTCTTGTGTTTTATCCTATATAGATATGCTCTTGATTTCTCTATCATTTGCATTTGTTGCTACATCTATAGGAGAAGACGCTTTCAAGAGTAAAAATCTGTATTATATTAGTGTATCTTTATTCCTGACACATGTGGTGTCACTAACCTGGTTTATTATGCTCAACCAATCATGGACATTCTACGTGACATTCTTTCATAGAAATTTTGAATGCAAAATTTAAAGAAAATAATCAATTAGTAAAAATACTTTGACAGAAGACAAAATATATGTTTGTTAATTTTTCTGACACTTATAAATAATATGTTTTATTGCTGATAAAAATAAGGAGGACACATTCCAACCTTGGAAAGATCATTTCTTCTGCGTCTCCAGGTCATGTCTGAGATAGATCAAAGCAAAAGCACAGTATAAGCTTTTATTACATATTTTGTGAAGCAAAGCATATTCCTTAACCCTTTCACTAACTAAGAATGTATCACTTTGGGACAACATAAAAGAACTCATGCATACTGTCATACCAGTGCTAATAGTGAACCATTACAGGACAAGAACGGATTCCAAATGAAAGGAGATTAATACGTTGTCACTCGAGAAACCCATCTTCAGGTACTATAGCACCATCATGACAAAGCTATGGAGGAGTTCACAAGACTATGGGAATAAGACATCTCTTCTGGTGGCCAGGTATGAACAAAGAAATTCTTGAATTTGTCAAAAGCTGACCCACTTGTAATCAAATAAAAGATTATACGGCTCCCATCACAAGGTTATTCCACTGATTACTCATACCTTCTGCACCCTGGAAGGGCATAGCAGTGGATTTCATTACAGAACTTCCCAATTCCTCTGGCTACAATACTATAACGGTTGTAGTAGATAGGTTCAACAAAATGGCACATCTTATTCCTACTAAAGGCTGACCTACTGCTCTCGAAACAGCCCAGTTATTTATTAAACATACCTTCAGACTACATGGTCTGCCCGAGACCATAACTACAGACCTCTCCTTTCTGGTCCGCTTTTTGTAAAGAATTATATACACAGAGGAATCTTTCTACTGCATTCCACCCTCAGCCAAATGGTCAAACTGAAAGAATCAATGGTATAATAGAACAGTATCTACTTAGTTTCCTCACAAATCTACAAGACGATTGGGTTTAATAAGTACTATTGTCTGAATTTGCATAGAACTACCAGAAACAAGCTTCTATAGGTATGTCTCCTTTTTTTTGTCAATTATGGGGTACATCCCTCGTTGCTACCCGAATCTCCTATCCAAGGCACAGGTGCATGAGGGCTGAAAGAGAAGAGGAGCAAGAGATGTACAGTGAGGGATCATGGAGTGAACCAATAGATTTCTTTAAAGTATTGCGTTTTCAGAGGCTTCTTGAAGGAATGGAGAGATGGGGAGAGTCTGATGTTGTGTGGGAGGGAGTTCCATAAAAGGGGGCAACTCAGGAGAAGTCCTGAAGGCAAAATTTGGGGGTGTGTGTGCGAGGTACCGATAGCATCAGATCATTGGCTGAGAAAAGTGGGCGGGGCTTGATATATAAGGGAGCATGTAGGCAGGGGCACAGTTATGGAGAGCTTTGTACGTAAGCAAAAGTATTTTTAAATTCTAAAAAGATTCTAAAGGAAACAGGGAGCCAGTGTGAGAGGTGCGGGACGTGAGGTGTATGAGACTGGCACAGGCATTCATTACGGACTGCAGAAGGATAATCTGGAATTTTTTAAGGCCAGAGAGAAGGAGGTTACAGTAGTCAAGGTGGGAGATAATAAGAGCTTGGACAAGCATTTTAGTAGAGATTTTAATTAAGATACAAATTGAGATACAAAGCTTACACAGATAGACAACGCATTGCATCCCCTACATACCATGTAGGAGATAAGGTTTGATAATCAACAAGATATCTGAAATTACGATGTCCTTTCAATAAAGTAGGTCCTAGATTCCTCGGTCCGTTTATGATTGACAAAATTGTATCCCCAGTAGCAATGAGGCTTAAGCTACCCTCTTCATATTCCATCCATCAAGTGTTTCACATATCTCTTCAAGGAAGAGAACCTCCGTGTCCTGGCCCCATTTCTGCTGTAGAAGACAATGTCTACGAAGTGCAAGAAATCCTGGATTCATGTAGAAAACTACGTTCCCTCGAATACCTTATTAGGTGGAAGGGGAATGGTCCTGAGGAAGATTCCTGGATTCCTGCAGAGGAGGTAAGTGCTCCTACTCTCCTCCATAAAGTCCATTTACAGCATCTTAAACACCATTGTGACATTCACAAGTGACATTCACAAGTGACAGTCTTAAGTGGACGCTTAGAGTTGATTCCTGGAGTTGCGGGACTGGAGGAAGGAACTGCAAGGCCCAATTTTACTCTGGGTAAACGCAAGTCTATATCATGCTTTCTCTCACGCTTCTCCTCTTTACTTCTACCTTTCTCCTTAAATGGAACTCCTGCCCCTCTACCACCAACCCCTACACTATCTTCATCTCTCCCTCCCTCCTCTCGTCCCACATGATGGCCTCACATGAGTTCCTTTGTTTCCTCAGAACATGGTCTGCCTCTAACTCTCGTGCTGCCAATCACTCCCACAAATCCCATTCCCACCTTCTCTTTCTCACCCTCCTGCTGTTACTCTATTCAGGTGACATATCCCCTAACCCTGGCCCCACAACACATCCAATACTTCCCTCTCATCCTATCTCCATCGCACATAAATCACCTCCCTGCAAGCCCAGCAACCTCATTCCCATCATCCCTCAGCGCCTGTCCTCTTTCTCCTGCGCCCTCTGGAACGCTCGCTCTGTGTGCAACAACTCACAGCCGTCCATGACCTCTTCCTTTCAAACTCCTTCAACCTCCTAGCTTTAACTGAAACCTGGCTAACTCCCTCTGACACGGCCTCCGTTGCTGCTCTCTCACATGGCGGTCTACACTTGAGCCATACCCCCAGACCGGGTGAGAGAAATGGTGGCGGTCGGTGCTCCTGCTCTCTCCCACCTGCACCTACCAGCATCTCCCTCCACCCCATCCCTCTCCTTCTCCTCCTTCGAGACACACTGCATCCGCCTGTTCTCTCCTCTGGCTCTCAGGGTGGAAGTCATCTACGCGGTGGAAGTCATCTACCGCCCACCGGGACCAACCTCCCAGTTCTTTGACCACTTTGCTACCTGGCTTTCTCACTTCCTGTCTTCTAATCTTCCATGCCTAATTCTCGGGGACTTCAACATTCCCATTGACGATCCTTCCGCCCTGCTGCCTCCAAACTTCTTTCACTCACGTCCTCCCTTGGACTCACACAATCCTCCCTCCTCCCTACCCTCCGCAATGGTCACGTTATTGACCTGTCTTTTCCAACCTCTGCTCCATTTCTGAGTTCAAATGTCGCCCTTTCCCCATCTCTGACCACCACCTTCTCTCTTTCAACCTATCTGGACTTCCTAAACACCCTGCTCCACCACCCCGCACACACACTCGCAGAAATATACATGCTGTGGACCCCCATCAATTCTCCAACCTACTTCACCAACTCCCTCATACCTCATCCTTCACCTGCCCTGATGCTGCCACTAATCACTACAATACTACGTCTTATCTCTGCTCTAGACACTCTTGCTCCTCTTCGACTCTGCAAGGCCCCACACCGCCAGCTTCAGCCCTGGCACACCCTCCAGACACGCTACCTGCAAAGATGCTCCCGCACTGCAGAGCGTGCCTGGAGGAAATCCCGCTCTGAAGCTGATTTTGTTCACTTCAAGTTTATTCTCCGGTCATACACCTCTGCCCTCCACTTGGCCAAACAATCCTTCTTCTCATCTCTTATATCTACGCTGTCCTCCAACCTAAACGGCTCTGGTCCACCTTCAACACCCTCCTCCACCCACCTGCACCTCCCCCTCAGCTGCCTTCAGCGCTCAAGACTGGCAGACTACTTCCTCAGTAAAACTCTAACTATCAGAAGCAACATCCCCAACAAGATAGTTATCTGCCACCTCCACTCCCACAGGTCCCCTCTGCCACCCTCTGCCGCTTCCTCCACCACTGAGGAGGAAGTCAATTCCTTATTGTCCTCCTCACATCTCACCACGTGCCCGCTCGACCCCATTCCCTCACATCTAATTCCTCCCTCTCCTCCTCCCTCACCTCTGCTCTCACACACATCTTCAACCTATCTCTCTCCACTGGCTCCTTTCCATCCGCCTTCAAACACGCGCTAGTTACCCCTTTACTAAAAACCATCCCTAGACACCAACTCTCCATCCAACTACCGCCCTGTATCCCTGCTTCCCTTCACATCAAAGCTCTTAGAAAAACTAGTCTTCAACCGCCTCTCCCTCTTCCTGTCCTCCAATTCCCTACTTGACCCCCTGCAATCTGGCTTCCGTCCGCTACACTCAACTGAAACTGCCCTCACCAAAGTCACCAACGACCTCCTAACTGCTAAAAAAACACGGCCACTATTCTATCTCATCCTGCTTGACCTCTCGGCTGCTTTTGACACTGTTGACCACCCCCTCCTTCTACAGACCCTCAACTCTCTGGGTCTCGGTGACACTGCACTTGCTTGGGTTGACTCCTATTTATCCAACAGGTCCTTCTGCGTGTCCTTTGCTGGTAACTCCTCCTCTTCATTGCCTCTATCTGTTGGTGTACCTCAAGGCTCTGTCCTTGGTCCTCTGCTCTTTTCCATCTACACCTCCTCCCTGGGCAAAATCATCAACAGCTTTGGCTTTAATTACCACCTCTACGCTGATGACACTCAGATCTACCTCTCTACCCCTGATCTCTCTCTCCCTGTCCTTTCAAAAGTCAGTGACTGTTTATCTGGCATCTCCTCCTGGATGGCTCCCACCACCTAAAGATCAACATGTCAAAGACTGAGCTCCTACTTATTCCTCCCTCTAATGCCTCCCCACCTCCTGACTTCTCTATCACGGTGGAGGGTATCACCATCTCCCCATCAAACCAAGTTCGCTGTCTTGGAGTTACACTGGACTCTGCTCTTTCCTTCATCCCCCACATCAAGTCTCTTTCCTCCTCTGCCGATACCAACTGCGTAATATTTCTAGAATTCGGCCATTTCTTACCGCTGTCACCAAAAACAACTCATACACGCCCTGGTAATCTCCCGACTCGACTATTGCAATAATCTCTTATCTGGCCTCCCTCTGTCCTGCCTCTCCCCCTACAATCCATCCTGAACGCCTCCGCCAGGCTAATTCACCTCACCCGCCGCTCTGTCTCTGCCGCTCCCCTCTGCGAGTCCCTCACTGGCTCCCCATCCACTGCAGAATTAAGTTCAAAATCCTTATCCTTACCTACAAACCCTCACTAACTCAGCGCCCCACTACCTGTCCTCCTAAACCAAATACACCCCAGCCCGCTCCCTAAGGTCAAACAGTGACCTGCGCCTAGCTTCTCCCCGCATCACCTCTTCCCATAATAGACTGCAGGATTTCTCACGTGCAGCCCCCATCTCTGGAACGCTCTCCTCGTGCTGTCAGACTTTCCCCTAACTTCTCTTCCTTCAAACGCTCCCTTAAACATTCCTATTTAGGGAAGCCTACCACCCAACTCACTGACGCAACCATCAATCACTCTCACCTTACAGTCCTCTCCTCCTGTTTCCAACCCCAACCCTCCTAGATTGTGAGTTCCTACGGGAATAGGGCCCTCATCTCCTCCTGTACTGTTTGTCAAATGTTGTTCAATGTATTGTAACCCTGTCTGTACTGTGCTTATTGTACAGCGCTGCGGAATATGCTGGTGCTTTATAAATAAATAATAATAATAATAATAATTGTGAGGTCACTGCAATAAGGAACAATAAGAATATGTAGGGAGTGAAACACTCTCAAATTCTTAGATATTCGGGGAGATTAAAATCTTATATTTATTAGTGAACATTGTAAAAAAAAACAGCATAATGCACAAAGAACACAAAATTTCCAATAAAATAGTTGTCTATTTCACTATTTTATTGCAGTATTTAGTAGGGTTTAATCCCAGTTTGTTCGGGGAGTTCTCTCCTTTTTTTTTCACCACCTCTTCAGGAGGTTAGGTGACTTTTTTGAGACCATTGTGAGGTTGCCTTAATGGGTGGTACTGTGTGTCAGTGAGAGTGGCTGAATGTGTGTCAGAGGACATGTAAACCTTGTATTAACTTGTAACCACATATTGCAAGACCTGAAATTGCTATGTTTGAGCATTATTTCTATCCTGAACCCTAATTAGTTTCCAAGATTGCGTCACCGAGTTTAAGGCCAAAGGTAAAGTGTTACAATCGTAATTCCATAATTATATAACATTTTAATTTCCTTTTAAGATTTTGTAAATACCAGTCACAGCATTCTTTATCTCCTGATTCCTAAGACTGTATATAATTGGGTTGAACAATGGGGTTCCCATGGTGTATAGAAGGGATATCACTTTTTTTACATTATATGACTGTCCTTTGGAAGGAACCATATAGATAATGGTTATAGTCCCGTAGTATATACTCACTACAATCAGGTGAGAGCTGCAGGTGGAGAAGGCTTTCTGTTTCCCACCAGTGGAAGACATATGAGAGATTGTTATAAAAATGGAGATATAGGAGAACAATATATAGGAAATTGGAAAAAAAACAAACAGTATGACGGCGATAAACAATGAAATATCAAGTATTGTATGATCTGAACAAGACAACTCAATGATAAGTTCAATATCACAGAAATAATGATCAATGACACGAGGACCACAGAACAATAAATTACAAAGTAGACTCACAAGGAATAATGTTGCCAGACAGGATAAAATCCAACACAACAGAACCAATAGAAGTTGAAGCTTGAGATCCATTATAGAGATATAATGTAGAGGTTTGCAGATGGCCAAATATCGATCGTAGGACATCACCGTGAGAAGAAGACACTCTGTAGCTCCTGAAACTCCATAGAAATAATATTGTGTGATACATCCAGTAACAGTTATCATGGATCCTTCATGTATTATATTAGGGAGGAGGTTTGGAGTTATGCTTGTGGTGAGCAGGATGTCAGACAGGGATAACTGAGTGAGGAAGAAATACATGGGGGATTTCAGGCTGGGAACTACGGCCACCAAGACGATAATAAGCAGGTTTCCACATAGTGTCTGCATGTAGATTGTGATAATGAAAAGAAATAACACTGGGCGAATGATCGGAAGGTTCTGTAATCCCATGAGTTTGAATTCTGTAACTTCTGTCTGGTTCATTTCAAACATTCCCTGTGAAAATATAAGAAAATGTTCAGTGTTTATTTTGATTGAATCAAAACACTTTGTAGCCGACTTTTTATTAGTACCTAAAACAAACTATAGGGTTTATTCAGAGAGACGGTGAAATTCAGCTAATTATAAAACAGGCAGTTTGCCAAAATTGTGGCCACTTGAAAGCAAAATACAGTGCTGTTTGGCGGCAGTGAAATCCCCATAGAGAAGTAATGGTTAATGTATTCAGAGACACCGAACAGCAGAGAAAAAACAGTGAAATACCCTGATGTTCGGTGCTTTCATTCGGCAGGTTTAATCAGGCGAATCCCATAGATTTCAATGTTAAAAAATATTCCCGTTTTATTTAATATAAAACAGTTTATTCTTTTAATCGGCAGCAAAATGTCTCTTTATTTAATTTAGTTTTTATGATTTTTTTTAGACATTTTTTGGGATTTTTGGTGAATTTTTTTTAAATGGCATTTTTTAAAAAAACATTACACACCTTTTTATTATTATTCATAGGACCTTATATGTTAATTCCAGACATTTTTGTTCAGTAGTTACTTTGCGAACAGCATTTACAATTTTTAAAGTTTCAACCGCTTTTTTTTTTACCCGTCCGGCGGCTTGTCGGCTTTTTTTGGCGGCTGGTTAGCACTGTGATTTGGCAGCTGTCCGACAGGTTTATAATAAAATTGGGAGATCTTCTGCTTATGGGGATTTGTAGTGATCATAATGAGATTATTATCAATGCAATATCTGTATGTGCTGCAAAATGCCTGTGTATGGAAATTACAGCAACACCTTGTATCTGTATGTGCTGCATAATGCCTGTGTATGGCAATTACAGCAACACCTTGTATCTGTATGTGCTGCATAATGCCTGTGTATGGCAATTACAGCAACACCTTGTATCTGTATGTGCTGCATAATGCCTGTGTATGGCAATTACAGCAACACCTTGTATCTGTATGTGCTGCATAATGCCTGTGTATGGCAACTACACTAACACTTTGTATCTGTATGTGCTGCATAATGCCTGTGTATGGCGATTACAGCAACACCTTGTATCTGTATGTGCTGCATAATGCCTGTGTATGACAATTACAGCAACACCTTGTATCTGTATGTGCTGCATAATGCCTGTGTATGGCAATTACAGTAACACCTTGTATCTGTATGTGCTGCATAATGCCTGTGTATGGCGATTACAGCAACACATTGTATCTGTATGTGCCGCATAATGCATGTGTATATTAATTACAGTAACACCTTGTATCTGTATGTGCTGCATAATGCGTGTGTATGGCAATTACAGCAACACCTTGTATCTGTATGTGCTGCATAATGCCTGTGTGTGACAATTACAGCAACACCTTGTATCTGTATGTGCTGCATAATGCATGGCAATTACATTTTTGTTACATTGAGAGTGGGGACCGTTCCTTGTGGCTTCTATAAAGGAATACAGAGTGGAATTCCGTATCTCGTCCCATCATACTGTCCCCTAAATTCACTCCTTTAAATGCTCCCGGAAAACCCATCTATTCTGAGACATCTACAATCACTTGACTTAATCTTGAGTTACTTCACTGACACCAACTCAAGCTGTACTCTACTTAACCCCTTCACTGCTGAGCCATTTCCCGCCTCTGTGCTGAGGTCATTTTTACCAGTTTCGCTCATCATATTTAAACGCGATTTGAAGTCACATTTTATTGTACGACCCAGACATATTATGTATCCTTTTTTTCGGCATACCCAGCAGATTGATAATATATCATTATAATATGTATACATCATGCCCTGCCTGAATATTGTAACAAAAAATTCAATAAAATTAGAATTTTCAATCATCTACAGCGTGCAATTTCTTATTTTCACATTTTGCCATCCGAGCCATTGTGGTTATATATTTTATGGGGTACACTTGTTAAAAAAAATTAGAAATGGACACTCGTTCCTTTTTTTTTGTAGGAAATTACGTGATTTTTAGATAAGTCCAAAAAATTTAAATCATTAGTGCAGCATTATTGTTCACATTATAATTGAAATGGAAACAATATTCCTGCATCAATAAACAAACACACACAAAAATAAAACAACCACTTTTTTTTTTTCTATTTAAGGTTTAATTTTCTTTAGAAAGGTAATTTATGCAGTAAATTATCACATTTGCTACTTTTACAAATGGCAGGCAATAAAACATAACTTTTATTAGTAGGTTTTATTAAAAGTGTGAAAGGTTTTGGCCTCTTTTTACAAATACGAAAACATAACCAACTCAATACCGAGAACCAAAAAGAAAATGTATGTGAATTTCAACAAAAAAGAAGTAAAAGAGGTCAAGTAAAAAATGTATCAGATCTCCATGCATTTCCCTCAGTAATATTGCTTCTCTATGGGGGATTTCACTGCCTTCGAACAGGCACCGTATGTACTGGCAGTTTGCCAAAATTCAATGAACTGACTGCTCCCTGAATAGCCGAATGGCCCCGACATGGCACTGTACGGGTAAATTCACTGTCCGGTGCCATGTTGGGGCCACATCGGCTCTCTCTGAATAACCCCTTATATTATTATCCTTTCACAACAAGAGAATATTAAGAAATTACCGGACATCCCATCATTAGGAGGGTGTGAGCCATTAGATCCATCTTTATGATGCACACTTTTTACCCATAGTATGTGATTAATAAAATTTTCTGTGTCTCACCATTGATAGTGTATGTGCTGTTACATACTTAATAATGATTATGTTCTTCTCCATTCTCTGTAATTCTCTAATTCAGATTAATGTCATATTGAGTGTCTCACCATTGGATGTGTATGAGTCGTATGATCCATTCTCTGTAACTCTCTGTAATTCAGATTAATGTCATATTGAGTGTCTCACCATTGGAAGGGTATGAGTCGTATGATCCATTCTCTGTAACTCTCTGTAATTCAGATTAATGTCATATTGAGTGTCTCACCATTGGAAGGGTATGAGCCGTATGATCCATTCTCTGTAACGCTCTGTAATTCAGATTAATGTTATATATTGTGTGTCTCACCATTGGATGGGTATGAGCCGTATGATCCATTCTCTGTAACTCTCTGTAATTCAGATTAATGTCATATTGAGTGTCTCACCATTGGATGGGTATGAGCCGTATGATCCATTCTCTGTAACTCTCTGTAATTCAGATTAATGTCATATTGAGTGTCTTACCATTGGAAGGGTATGAGCCGTATGATCCATTCTCTGTAACTCTCTGTAATTCAGATTAATGTCATATTGAGTGTCTCACCATTGGAAGGGTATGAGCCGTATGATCCATTCTCAGGATTCCATGTGTTATTTTTCCTCCGTTTCAAACCTCACTGACTCCTGCAATAAAAAGATAATGAAATAATGTTCCTGTTTGTAAATGTTTAAAGGATATTTATACTTTTCCTAACACATAGAACAAATGATGTTATGTCTGTGTGTGTGAACCCCAGCGGCCGATACTGCACAGAGAGTTCCAGGTCCCATAAGCCCAGCAGCTCTGTGTCTCATGGACTATTTGTTTCACTATTCCAGGAGGAAACAATGTTAATCTTACAATAACATATGACATAAAATGAGAATAATAAATGTTACATAGGAGCTTATCCTGTGTATTCACTGTATATTAATATCCAATGTTCTTTATTTTTATTAACCATTTGTTAATTGCAGAAGATCTAGTGACAGCAAATCAATGTCACAAAATAAGTTTCATGTGTCCAGGCCGAGAGAGGAGCCAGTGAAACGCTCTATCACATGCTGTCATGCCTACCGTAGGCGGAGACCAGTATGTGGTAGATGGTAGGCGAAGGGTTAAGGTGGTTAAATCCAAGCAAGATGTCCATGGGAGAATCCATCAGATTCGACGTGGGAAAAGCCAAAAGGTTGGGGGCGGCGAAGTACTTGAAAGGTCAATGGGATAAACCAGATCGGTCAAAAGAAATTAGATCAATTTGTATAAGCATAGGGGAACCAGGAAGTCAATTAGGAAGCAAAAACCAGGTACCTAGCCAAAAAATAATTGAGGTTTTATAGGAAGCTTGCAAGGAGCACACCCTTGCGGGGACGGACCACAGCCTCCAGTCACGTCTCAATAAGCCGGAAAGATGCTTGGTTGCCATAGTTCTCCTATCTGCCTCTCTGACCAGAAGAAACCCCCCCCGGGTAGTGAGCACCTCCCATGGCAACCTGTTGCTCCCTGCATAGTGGGACACACCCCCATGCTGGGTCCACGTGATGGCGGCCATGTTTGGTACTCCTCCTGGGCGCCGTAAGCTCCAAGCCAGTCGGAGCAGGAGGGAAGCCCGGGCCAGACTTCCTGTTTGTGCCAGAGTGCCATGCGGCCACCGGCTTGCGGGAAACACCGGACCAAGCCTTCGAGTACACCATCCGGTGCCATGGTGCCCAGCATGCCGGTAACCCCCGCCGGATGGGTGAGTCCTGCCACATGCAAGAAGAACATTCAATAATGTGCACATGCATTTGAGCACCATTATTATTAACCAATCACCCTTAAATACAGTGAAAGAAATGCAAGTTCCCATATATTATTATTATTTATTTATATAGCGCCAGCATATTCCACAGCGCTGAACAATGAACAGTGTTACAATACATTGAGACTGAATATTTGACAAACCAGCACGAGAGGAAATGAGTGCTGTGTTAACTCACAAACTAGAAGGGTTGAAGGTGGGAACAGGAGCACAGGACTGCAAGGTGCTTGTTATGGACTGGTTGGGGCAGTGAGGTGTATTAGTGAGTCGGGTGGTCGGTTTATCTGAATAGGTATAGCTTACAGGAGTGTTTTTTCTAGGATGGGAAACTAGGGGAATGTCTGACGGTGCAAGGAAGAGCGTACCAGAGGATGGGGACTGTGCGTGAGAAGTCCTGCAGTCTATCATGGAAAGAGGTGATGCGGGGAGAAGCTAGGCGCAGGTCACTGTTTGATCTTAGGGAGCGGGCTGAGATGTATTTGGTGATTAGTGAGGACACGTAGTGGGGAGCTGAGATAGTGAGAGCATTGTAGATTAAGGTAAGGATTTTGAATTTAATTCTGCAGTGGATGGGGAGTAGTGATGGGCCGAACACCCCGATGTTCGGTTCATATTCGAACATTAGAACAGCCAAAATGTTTGAATACGAACTCAAAGACAATGCAACCCAATGGGGGTCGAACATGCAAAATGTGTTCACAGTTCTCCTAAATGTACCGGCAGCTGCCGGTACATTTAGGAGACCTGTGGCTGCAGCCCCACAGCCCCCGTACCTCTGCTGTCCCGGCCTCCTGTTCCTCCAGTCCGTCTGCTCCTCCGTCCGGCCGTGGCTCCTCTGCCCCATACCTCATCTTCATGCTGAGCCCTGATTAGGCAAAGTCATGTGCCTAACCTAGACTTTTCCAAAACATGGCTCTAATTCAATACTGAGCCCTGATTGGTCAAAGTCCTGCACCTGACCTGGACTTTGCCCAATTAGGGCTCCATATTGAATTAGAGCTCTGATTGGGCAAAGTCCAGGTCAGGCGCAGGACTTTGACCAAAAGGTAGAACTGCAGCTTGTGGCTCCATGCATCAGCTGGGGAAAGCCAAAATACCAGGACGTTCTCTAGCTGAATTTAAACATTTTTAGCTCTTTGAGCATAATGCCCACAGGATTAAAACTTCAGAGGCACTTTCTGGAGACTAGGGATGAGCTGCTTGGTTCGATCGGTTTGGAGTTCGCATCGAACATAGCCTGATCGCATGTTCGCGAACTACGAACATTTCCGCATGTTCGCTGCGTGCTCACCCACAATGCACAACAATGGACCACAATGCACTTTTCCACTGGCCTGAAGCTTGTAATTGGCTACAGCCTTGCACCTGACCACAGGTCAGGTGCAAGACAGGTTCAAGACTATGCCAATCATGGCTCAGAGTCCTGATTTGGCTCACAGAGCTAAGTCCCGCAGCACACTATATAAGGTTTCACACAGCACTTCAGCACACGTTTGAGAGGAGATTTGAGAGGAGATTGTTGTTGTGTTAGTGTGTGTTATCACTGCCAGTCTGCCACCAGCTACTGGGGGGTCTCATTTCTACAAAATATCTGGGAATTGTTCTAATCTGTGTGTTCTCACTGCCACCCAGTATTTTGGGGGTCAGTAATTTCTACAAAATATTTGGGAATTGAGGTAATCTATGTCTTGTCACTGCCACCAGCAACTATTTTGGGCGGTCAGTAGTTTCTCCAAAATATTTGGGAATTGAGGTAATCTGTGTCTTTTCACTGCCACGCAGAATTTTGGGGCTCAGTAATTTCTCCAAAATAACTGGGAATTGTTCTAATCTGTGTCTGGTCACTGCCACCCATCTGGAGGTCTCACTGATTTATAGGAAGTTTCTGAGAATTGTAATCTGTGTCTTGTCACTGCCAGCTATCAGGGGGTCCTATCAGGGGGTCTCACTGACTTGTAGCAGATTTCTGAAAATTGTAATTTGTGTCATGTCACTGGCACCCATCAGGAGGTCTCACTGATTTATAGAGGTTTCTGGAAATTGTAATCTGTGTCTTGTCACTGGCTGCCAGCTATCAGGGTGTCTCACTGAGTTATATCAGAGTTCTGGAAATCTTTAATCTTTATACCAGAGTTGAATCAGAGTTTTGTATATTTAATTTATATATCACTCACCATGTCAGAAAGACCAAAAAGGACAGGCAGACGCTCCCAGACACAGATAAGAGGGCAAGCAGCCTCTGTGTTGGGAGGCTGTGCCTCTGGTCGTGGTGCTTTACAGTCCACCTCAGCTGCCAAAGCATCTAATGCAGCCTCCATGTCCACAGCTACTCCGGACGTAGACTCGCTATCACACACGGAGTCAGCTGAATTGTTTGACTACAATGACAGTGACATGCTGCTTGATGATACGCAACAAGTACAGTGCTCTGATTCAATCTCTGAGGTTGAGGAAGGGAGTATAATCAACCTAGAGGAAGGGGTTGCCAGTGTTGACACACAAATAACTGGCACTCATGTTGCCCCAGCAGCTGCAGCATACTGCCAAGTTGGCTCCAGTGATGAGGAGATAGGGGGTGATGATGACAATGATGATGAGGTCACTGACTCCACCTGGGTGACTGATCGAACAGAGGAGTCAAGTGAGGAGGAGGAGGCACAACAAACATGAGGCACAACATCCTCTATGACCAACCATAGCACTAGCCAGTCCAAGGCATCAGATGTCAGAGCTGCTCAGGTGCAGAGTGCTGTTGTCTCAAAGCACATATCCAGGAACTCCGCTGTCTGGGAGTTCTTTAAGAAATGTGCAGCAGACCCCACCGTTGCTATTCGTAATCTTTGTCAGATGAGGCTCAAGCGTGGGAAAGACACCGGACGCTTGGGTACCACATGCTTGAGGCGACATATGACCACCTGTCACGCATTCCGTTGGCGCAAAACTTTGCGTAGGTCCTCCTCCTCATCATCTGTCTCTACCCCCACTTTATGTCCTGCCATGTCATTGCCTGCTACAACCTCCACTGACAGGGATGATGCTACAGTAATGGATGTACCAGGTCCTTTCTCACAATGTGACATCCTCCCATCATCTGAAGATTTATGCAGTCAGATTTCGTTGCCCCAGCTGCTGCAGCGTAACAAAAAATATAGTCCCAACCATCCCCAAGCACAGCGTCTAAATGCCAGCTTAGCAAAATTACTCGCATTGCAGCTGCTGCCTTTCGAGCTGGTGGACTCTGTTCCCTTCCGTGAATTTGCTGAATGTGCTGTACCACAGTGGCATGTTCCAAAACGCCATTATTTTTCACGGAAGGCCATTCCAGCACTTAACCAGCAAGTGGAAGACAATGTTATCGAGTCATTGGGAAAGGCAGTCAGCAGCAAGGTGCATGTGCCTTTAGACACGTGGTCCAGCAAGCATGGACAGGGTTGTTACATTTCCTTCACGGCACACTGGGTAACTCTGATTGCAGCTAGGAGGGATCCAAGATGGGGCTCTGTGATGGAGCTTGTTCATCCACCACGCCTCAAGAAAGCTGCTTGTATGAGGTCTGTCTGCTCCACCACCACCTCTCCCTCTTCCTCCTCCACCTCCTCCTCCTCCTTCTGTGTCTCTGGCAAAGTGGCAGTTAAACCGATGCCTGACAGGGGCTACGCAATGGCTCAAGCAAAAAGATGCCATACTTGTTTAGGGGACAGGAGCCACACCGGGCCAGAAATTCTGTCAGCTCTGCAGGGGCAGGTGCAGAGATGGTTAACACCACGCCAGCTTCAACTGAGAATGGTCGTCTGTGATAATGGCAGCAACCTTCTCTCCGCCCTACGGTTGGGTAAGTTGACACATGTACCATGCCTAGCACACATCATAAATCTGGTGGTACAGCGTTTCCTCACCAGGTACCCAGGACTGGTAGAGCTTCTCAGCCAGGCCAGAAAAGTCTGCAGCCACTTCAGACAGTCATTCCCAGCAAGTGTTTGCCTGGCAGAAATTCAAAGAGAATTCCATCTTACCACAAACCGTCTGATCTGTGACATGCCCACCAGGTGGAACTCGACATTAGCAATGCTGCAGCATCTGCACAAGCAGCAGAGGGCCACCAACGAGTACCTGTGTGAGTATGGCACAAGGACAGGTTCAGGTCAACTTGTTTCCCCCCCCCGCAGTGGCTGATGATCAAGGATGCATGCACTGTACTGTCACCATTTGAGGAGGCAACGAGGATGGTGAGCAGGGACAGTGCATGCATCAGTGACACAATTCCTTTAGTGTTCCTGCTGGAGCACACTCTGCGAGGAATTATAGATCTGGCTCTAGAGGCAGAGTAGCGGGAGGAAGAGGAGGCCTTCCCTAGCTCTGAAGGCCCCAGTCTTTCCGCAGACAGCATTCCAGCGGGTCCTCCTCATATCAGACAGGAGGAGGATGAGGAGGAGGAATATTTAAGTAGTGGGGGCATTGAAGGTGGAGATTCCTCAAGGGAGGGTTTTGTGTGCCCAGAAACACAAGGACTAGTACGTGGCTGGGAGGAGGAAGTGCACAATGGGGTCATCCTCCTCATTGAGCAGGAAGGCTCGGAAGCTAAAGACACCTCCAACCTACGCTGCATGGGCTCCCTTATTATGGAAAGCCTGCTAAAGGACCCCAGGATTCGTGCTATCAAGGAGAGGGATCATTACTGGTTGGCAACCCTTCTTTATCCACGATACAAGGGTAAAGTTGCAGAGCTCATCCTGCCCACACAGAGGGAGCACAGGATGAAAAAACTTGAAGACACTCTAAAGCGACACTTGTGTAACACCTTTCCAGGCACTGGTAAGTTACCAAGTGATGACACAGGTGCTTCTGAGGCTGCGGATGATCAGAGGAATAGTGGTGAAGGCTGGGGCCGCTTGACTGATGCCTTTTTAATTTTTTTTAGTCCACGACGCCCAGGGACGTCAAATGTAGGCACCCATTGCCAGCGTCTTCACCATATGGTGCAGGACTACCTAGGGGCAAGGGCAGACCTGGATACCTTTCCAGCAGATGATCCACTGGCTTACTGGGTGTTGAGATTGGATCACTGGCCAGAACTTAGCCAATATGCTATGCAGCTACTAGGTTGCCTTTCATCTAGCGTGCTTTCTGAAAGGACGTTCAGTGCCGCTGGAGGTTTTGTCACAGACAAAAGAGTGCGTCTGTCCACCGACTCTGTAGACTGGCTGATATTTATAAAAATGAATCAGCCCTGGATCAGCAGCTATCAATCCCCTGATGCTGAAGTAACGGAATAGATCAGGGATGTCTTCTGCATTCACAAAACCTCCAGCGCTGAACTCTTCCACAATACCACAAAAGGGTTACGGTGTGAAGGCACTTGCTGCCATGAAAGGCACAATATTGGCTGCACTGACGCCTGTGCCACATTTATAAAATTTAAATTTTTTAAACCGCAGGGTCCAACCCTGCACTCTTCCACAATACCACAAAATGGTTACGGTGTGAAGGCACTTGCTGCCATGAAAGGCACAATATTTGGCTGCACTGACGCCTTTACCAGATTCATATTTTTTAATTATAGGACCGCATGTTCCACCGCTGCACTCTTCCACAATACTACAGAGGGGTTACTGTATGATGGCACTTGCTGGCCTGGCACCAAAGGCACAATATTTGGGTGCACTGCCACTGACGCCTGTACCAGATTCATATCCTCAGAGGGGTTACTGTGTGTCGGCACTGTTGCCGATGCTAAAGGCCCAATTTTAAAGCACCTATTGTTACTTTCATTCAAAGCCTGCATAATTTTCACCATAATTTAGCCCAAAAAAAATCACTAAACTTTTTCTGCGCGTCCTAAAATGTCTTTTCATACAGGCTGCCGCCCCAAGCAGTTGTTTATGGATAGATTAAAGGAAAAGCATTTACTGTCATATGAAACGTCATTTATTTGCTTTTAAGGGTTTCTATACATCCTAGAAATCCGCAACTTCACGGGCACGTTATGGGGACCTCCTTCGTTTTTTTATTTTTAACCCTTATTTCATGGAAAACTCACTGTCCCTTTAAAAACGTTTGTTTTAATCCTTTTTGTCCTTGTTTCTTGTCCCCCAGGGCACTACCTGGACCCCCATACACCTTATTTGGCAAATATCTAGCATATATGCCCTCTTGGAGGGCACTCTAAAAATCTAATTTTGAGTCCCATTGACTTGTACTGAGTTCGTGTTCGAGTTCGAACTTTTGAATAGTACGAGTTTGAATGCGAACCGAACTCAGAGGTGTTCGGCTCATCCCTAGTGGAGACCAAAAGCAAACAAAATTCACTTGCAACAAACAAATTTCCTTTGCTTTTGTCCTGCTCTGCTGCAGATCAAGATAACTTGATATCAGGAAACTGATGGTGGCTTCGTAGAACAGAGTTTTCTCAATTTTTGGAAAGAAGGGGTTAATGGATCATGAATTGTCCCCTATATTAGCTAATGTAAAATAGTTAGGTTTTGGGTTAGAGTTAATTTTTAGAGTTCGGGTTAGGTTTAGAGTTAGGTTTAGTTTAGGGTATATAAGTTTTAGCTTAAATGGCAGTGTTAGTTTTAGGGTTAGGACTAGCTTTAGTGGTGGGGTTACTGTAAGGCTAATATTAGGGATACTTTTAGGGTTAGCACTAGAGGTGTGCATTTGTTTCATAACAAATCTAAATTCGTCGGAAAATTTGTTAATTCATATTTCGAAAGTACTTCGAGGAATAACAAATTGGTTTCATTTGAATTTAAACGAATATGAAACGTAACAGTATATAACGAAATTGATTTGTTTTACAAGAATAATGTGAAATTGATTGAATAATTCCTCTATGCTCACTTCAGCGAAACAGTAATTTAACCCTAGCTTGCCTTCTAACCCTCATGTTTAACTCTAATATAACAGTAATTGAGCAAGATTTATTGTATTTTTTCCCAGTGATCTGAAAAATTCAAATCGATCCCAAATTACAAACAAAGTTGTGAAAACAAATCAGTTTTGTTTTACTGTTTCACAAAACACCCCGTCCCTGTCAGTTGACTGTGGTGCTGAATCTGTTGTATTTGAATAATATTCTTTATCCCTGAAAAGGTTGGTTTTTGCCAACGAAATGCGTTGGATCTTTTAATATTTAATAAAACACATTTTATCTTTTTATATCTGACCCTGCTGGGGATTTTATTATCATCCTTGTGAAATACCTGAACCTCCGGCGATTTGGCTGATGATTTCTCCATCTGACAGGTTCCTGCTGCTCATGCAGATCGGTGTGCGCTGCGATGTGCCTGGCGTCCTGGAGTCATCACTTACCAAGGAGGGGTAACATCAATTCATGATATGCGCTTGTAATATGGCTATCTTGTGAGTGCGTTTCCAGCAGGGGCATATGGATATATAGAGACTTTATACAAATATCACACTATGATCATCTGTTTATTTCTTGTGTTTTAGCCTATATAGATATGCTCTTGATTTCTCTATCATTTGCATTTGTTGCTACATCTATAGGAGAAGACGCTTTCAAGAGTAAAAATCTGTATTATATTAGTGTATCTTTATTCCTGACACAGGTGGTGTCACTAACCTGGTTTATTATGCTCAACCAATCATGGACATTCTACGTGACATTCTTTCATAGAAATTTTGAATGCAAAATTTAAAGAAAATAATCAATTAGTAAAAATACTTTGACAGAAGACAAAATATATGTTTGTTAATTTTTCTGACACTTATAAATAATATGTTTTATTGCTGATAAAAATAAGGAGGACACATTCCAACCTTGGAAAGATCATTTCTTCTGCGTCTCCAGGTCATGTCTGAGATAGATCAAAGCAAAAGCACAGTATAAGCTTTTATTACATATTTTGTGAAGCAAAGCATATTCCTTAACCCTTTCACTAACTAAGAATGTATCACTTTGGGACAACATAAAAGAACTCATGCATACTGTCATACCAGTGCTAATAGTGAACCATTACAGGACAAGAACGGATTCCAAATGAAAGGAGATTAATACGTTGTCACTCGAGAAACCCATCTTCAGGTACTATAGCACCATCATGACAAAGCTATGGAGGAGTTCACAAGACTACGGGAATAATAAGACATCTCTTCTGGTGGCCAGGTATGAACAAAGAAATTCTTGAATTTGTCAAAAGCTGACCCACTTGTAATCAAATAAAAGATTATACGGCTCCCATCACAAGGGTTATTCCACTGATTACTCATACCTTCTGCACCCTGGAAGGGCATAGCAGTGGATTTCATTACAGAACTTCCCAATTCCTCTGGCTACAATACTATAACGGTTGTAGTAGATAGGTTCAACAAAATGGCACATCTTATTCCTACTAAAGGCCGACCTACTGCTCTCGAAACAGCCCAGTTATTTATTAAACATACCTTCAGACTACATGGTCTGCCCGAGACCATAACTACAGACCTCTCCTTTCTGGTCCGCTTTTTGTAAAGAATTATATACACAGAGGAATCTTTCTACTGCATTCCACCCTCAGCCAAATGGTCAAACTGAAAGAATCAATGGTATAATAGAACAGTATCTACTTAGTTTCCTCACAAATCTACAAGACGATTGGGTTTAATAAGTACTATTGTCTGAATTTGCATAGAACTACCAGAAACAAGCTTCTATAGGTATGT
>RXON01004136.1:0-20272 GCA_009667805.1 Leptobrachium leishanense | reverse complement strand
TCTTCTCTTCTCCCCGTCCCGCCTGATGTCCCCTGAATACTCTGCCTAGTTCTGTTTTTGATGATGATTATTCTCCCCCTCCCCTTTCTTAGCTGATGTACAGTTGTGTTCAAAATTATTCAACCCCCAATGCTGTAAAGGGTTTTAGGGAATTTAGTGTACATTTGTAATTGTATTCAGAATGAAATCCTACAAGGACTTTTTAAAGAACCATATGCAACTAAAATTACATCCATTGGTTTTGTAATACAGTAGTAAATGTTTCTTTTGTGAATTCTTCATTGACACAATTATTCAACCCCTTAAAGAACTACCACTCTGAAGAACAGAGGTTCATTCAAGTGTTTTCAATCAGGTATTGAAAACACCTGTGGATGTCACGGAGCAGCAATAAAGCATAATAAGCACCAATTAGGCAGCTTTAAAATGACTGTGATACTCAGCTCCTTCTAGACATTTACTGGTGTGGTTACAAACATGGTGAAGTCAAGAGAATGGTCCAGGAAGACAAAAGAAGAGGTGATTACTCTTCACAGGAAGGGCAATGGCTATAAGAAGATTGCAAACCTCTGGTGGGACTTAAAGAAAGCAGTTGCAGTGCGCAAGCCTAAGAATGTGACTGAACTGGAGGCTTTTGCCCATGACGAATGGGCGAAGATACCCGTAGATCGCTGCAAGACACTTGTGTCAAGCTATGCTTCATGTTTAAAAGCTGTTATAACTGTAAAAGGATGTACGAGGCTGAAGTTAGTTTCTTATTCGGCCAGTTACTTATTCGTGGAAGTTGGTTTCTATTCGGTTGAATTCTAAGTATGTAAAATTTCAATAAAAACCTGATTTTAGATGGTAAATTGCCATTGTGCCAATGATTTTAACATGGATTTATATAGAGGTGGATGCCCTCTACCAAACAATGTCAAATTTAGCCTGGCCCAACTGCAATTTGGGCAGAAAAATCAGTGCCAACTGTGCCAAGGGTGTTGATTTTTACTATTTTGAATAAGTAACTGATGATTTCAAAGGGTTAATTGCCATTGGGCCACTGAATTCAACATGGATTTATATAGAGGTGGATGCCCTCTATCAAACACAATTGTCTTCAGCCTGGCCCAATGGCAAGTTTGCCACGTAAACCGTGCCAAGGGTGCTGATTTTTACTGTTTTGAATAAGTAACTGATGTTTTCAAAGGGTTAATTGCCATTGGGCCACTGAATTCAACATGGATTTATATAGAGGTGGATGCCCGCTATTAAAATCAGTGGCACAATGGGTGGTGTGGTTTGGCCGAGCTCTGAGATGGCTGCCTGATCTCTGAGCTTCTGCGCAGGTGGCGCTTCCACAACTGACAGTAGCCTCCACTGATCAGCCCTGGACTTCATTGTAGCCTGTGGGGTATAGCTTCCATGCCCAGGAGCAAGTTGAACCCCAAATCGAGCCAAGCTGAAATTGCCCAGTATTTTCCCCTGCTGTCGGCGGTGGTGCGTTCAGAAGCTGTCAGGATGGCGTCATCGTGAGTCCTTCTGTTGCGAAAGGTGAGCCTTGTACTCGATGTGACAAGAAAGCTCTTGCTCACTATGAAGGATGACCTTCAGACTGACCTCAGGCGGGCCTGGAGAGGCTACGGACGGACATTGGCGCACTGGGGACCCGCACAGCCAAACTCGAGCATTAAGTGGAGACTGATCACGCCGAGGCGCAGGCTATATTACGAGAGGTCTGCGACAACTACGTGTTGCTTCAGGAGGAAGTAGAATACCTAGACAGCAGGTCCCGTCGCTCCAACCATTGTATCGGAGATGTCCTGGAGACAAGTTGTTCCGCACCCTGTTGTTCATGCCACTCCGGAGGTGGAGTTGCGCCTAAATAGGATCCATAGAGCCCTGCGCCCACGCTTGGGTCCCAACGAACCCCCGTGGGACGTGGTGCTCAAGTGCTGGTATTACTCCACCAAGGATGCCCTGCTGCTTGCAGCCCGTTATGGCGCCTCCTTGATTGAGGGGGTTGCCCAGAATCTCTTCAACGATGTGGCTTCTTCTACGCTTCTGAAGAGAAGAGCCCAATGGCCTCTTACAGAGCTTCTTCCGCACAAGGAAGTCCGCTACCCTGGAGGTTTCCATTTTGCCCCATGATGGGGCCTTCATATCCCTGCGCTCACCGGCCGATTACACTTGACTGTTGGAGGCATTGGGGATCCCCATTCCAGCAGATCTATTCGTGCTCCTGGACAGAGGCCGTGGAACGGAGGTACCGGCCTTACCACAACACCAGGCCTGGGTTAACACCTGTCATCCCCACCATTGAAGCTCCTTGTAGCTCCCTCCGCTCCTCCAGTTTTGTGCTCCCTCATTGGCCGGGCCCTCGTCTTCCCGTTCTGCCGTGCTCTCCCTGGTCCCGTACCCCTCAACCTTGCATTCCTCCATGATTTTTGATTCGGACGTTTTCTTGGTCGACTGACCCTCCTATTGCTCTGGTTTGTTGCGATGGTACAGGCTGCAGGGTCCCACCACATTTAAAAACTTTTTGCCTTTGTTTTGCCCTGCATCTTTTTTGCCCCATTGGGCCCCTTATTTTACACCCGGTTTTCACATGCCCCTATGTGTGTTTCTGTTCCTCAATATTCTGCTTGCTCGGAAAGTGTGTTTTTCCTGCCCACTGCTTACGTGCATCGAGCCGCCACCTGCTGCGACCCGACTTTGGCCTTCGAACCAGCTCCAGACTGGACAAGGGGCGACATTCCACAAACTGGGCAATGGCTGATGCTGTGGTGGCCATTATATTCAGGGACTGGGGAATGGCTGGAGGCAGTGGTGCTCCGGGATGTCTGAGGGTGGGCAGGATGGTGAACAATAGGGACAGCTCCATATAAGTATGACCTGTGTTTTGCACAAGAAACAGATTCTGTTTGCAATTCAACCTAAAATGTGTCTTGCCTCGTTCTTGGGGCAAAACCTGCAGCTATAAGACACACTCTGCCCAGTAGTTGTATGTGCTACTATTGGGCCCTGACGCCGTGTATCCAGCCGGGGTACTCCGTGATCGTCACATTTGTGCACTTTCTCATGGACTCTAGCCCCAGGCCTTACTGATGCCAGAGTGGTGGGGGTGAAGGGTGCACGGTGAGGATGAGCTTTTATGGGAGTGGACGCTCTTTCTTTTTGTATTATTCACATGACTATTGCATGGATCGCACTATAAATAGCGGTTTCAGTATGGATGACATGGGATGGGGGGTTTGTATTACTTTTCTGTCTGTGGGGATACTGTTATGTTCTGCTATAAGATTTTGGGTCTATGGATGTCTGCCTCGATTGGGACGGGGGGGGTTACAGTTTTTTCTTTTTAATCCACATGGACATTGAGTCACGTCCAGTGGTCCTGGGGGTGCCCATGCCTCGTCTGGCGTCCCAGGTGGTACCCGGCAGCGCTGTGTTCGCTTTTCGCTGGCTGGGTGCCTATTGATATACCGGCTCGCGGCGGTCACATGGGTGGCCAGGAGGCGCCTGTTAACCCTTTCTGGCTGTTGTACCCTGCAGATAGTAAGCTTTACCAACCATTCAAGGATCGGAGGGGTAGATAGGGTTCTGTATACAGGGACCAGCATCGTAGTTCTACTGGGGATCCGTGACACATTGTGTAGTTCAGACTGTCAATAGTGGTTTACGTGTTGATATGGACGGGATGGGAGGGGGGGTTTAGTATAAGAGCACTCCCATAGGGTCACCCCACACTTGGGATGGGAGGGGGAATGTGTTTGTAAGGTCCTGGAGGCCCTCACCCCCTGGCGCCCCCTTTGGTTTCACATCCTGCAGGTTCCAGGACTTTTGCATTAACGTTACACATTATGAACTCTCACGTGCTGACCAGGGAGACTCACCTGCCCTTCATTTTCCCTAATCTGTTCCTCATATAAGGGAGTTCCACCCTTTCCTCAGGACTTCCACATTGAAGTTACTGACTGCGTTACCTGTTTACTAAAGCTCCCTGAAACCGCCTGACCATCTCCTGAACTCTCTGCTAAGACCCCAAGGACCTTCTGCTATTTATCTGGACTCTCATTGCTTCACTCACCGGTAACCCTCCCATCCTGCTCCCCCTCTGCCCCCATCTAAGCCTTGCCGTGTACCGAACCCCTGCTGTACCACCGACTATTCTCTGCCAGCCTTGCCGTGTACCGAACCCCCTTGCTGAACCCTGACGACGCCATTGCCTGTACCCTGTCTGATTTCATGCCACTGTGTTTACCTGCAATAAACACTCATTGCTATTCTGAATCTGCCTTCATCACTGCATCCTGGGCTCACAACCCCAACCTGCTACACCCACCGCAGTCAAACCCTTACAGAATGTGGAAGTCCAAACCCTGTGAGCCCGCGGTGATTTTAGCCTATGTAAAAGGACTGAAAGAGGCTAATCAAAATCTCCAACAGCATCTTGATTCACTGTTGGAATATCTGCAGCAGACCTTAAATGACGCATCGACTAAGGAGTGCATTCCAGTTCCAAAAGGTGCTCGCGGACCCCTGACCAAGGAAGAAAAAGTAAGAAGAAGAGCGCTAGACTTGTATTTTTATTGTGGAGATCGCTTGCATAAAATATCTGCCTGCCCTCTGCGCCCACTAAAGCCAGAGACAAAAGATTGTGCCACGCCTGTTTGTGTCAAGCCTGTTTCTACGAGGCCTTCACCGACCAAGCCTGCACCTATGAAGACCACAAAGTTCTTGGGGAAACCCATACCAACCCAACAAAAATCGATGGTGCCTGCCCTGCAGAAACTAGCTACATCGAAGGTCAGGAATAAAAACCCAGTATCCAAACCTGCTCCCCGGAGAATTCCGTTGATCAAGACACCTCAGCAAAAAAGTGTTCCTACTCCCAGGACATCAGTGCCCAAAATACCCGATAGAAAGGTATCGCTGGAGCCCACCTCCTGAGGAAGAGTCAGAGACCTCTGTGGAGTACACCGAGCCTGAAGTGCCTATGGAGCAAGGATACATGGAACAAGACCCAACTGTGCCAATGGAGACAGAAGAAGTCATGCGTTCCTGTGGGAGACCTATCACTCCCATCCAGCAGATTACTACTAGTGTTTGTAACGATCTTGAAACCAGTTCTCTGCCTCCAAGTTGTGTATATGCCTCCAATGGGACAATCGTTCGCAGAGAGGATCTGGAGACATTTGAAACAGCCCTGAAAATCCGAGAAGCTGCACATCACCCCAGAGAATCAGTGTTGGCACTGGCTACTACCTTCTACCAACACCCTCTGCCACGCTCACCGTGCCTGGTTGTTGCTGTGGAGACCGCCATCCCCACTACCCATTGTTGGCGGTTTTCCGATACAGCCGCACCGGGGAGGGTTTGGGGGTCTACCAAAGTTGACTCTCCCATTCCTCACAGCCGCAAGTTTGGGCTGGTTTCTGGACGGCCATGCCAGGGAACTGCACATGTTGGCACCGCTGTCTCTCTACCCCAAAAGGCACCATCATATGCACTTCACCCTCAGTTCACGGTCAACCTAAGTCTTGCCGGTTCCCCATGGTCAAATTCCGCCAGACCTCAGTGTCCAAGGTCGCTGCCCTGCAGCTCGAGCAACCCTCCGGGCCAGCTGCCCTACAGCTCGAACAACCTTCCGAGCTCGCTGCCCTGCAACCTGCAGGATCCCAAGAATCTCCTTCCCTGCAACCTGCAGGATCCCAAGAATCTGCTTCCCTGCAACCTGCAGGATCCCAAGAATCTGCTTCCCTGCAACCTGCAGGATCCCAAGAATCTGCTTCCCTGCAACCTGCAGGATCTCAAGAGGTCGCTGCCTGCAACCTGCGGGATCTCAAGAGGTCGCTGCCCTGCAACCTGCGGGATCTCAAGAGGTCGCTGCCCTGCAACCTGCGGGATCTCAAGAGGTCGCTGCCCTGCAACCTGCGGGATCTCAAGAGGTCGCTGCCCTGCAACCTGCGGGATCTCAAGAGGTCGCTGCCCTGCAACCTGCGGGATCTCAAGAGGTCGCTGCCCTGCAACCTGCGGGATCTCAAGAGGTCGCTGCCCTGCAACCTGCGGGATCTCCTGTTGTCGTTGCCCTGCATCCTGCAGACTCTCCTGAGCTGTCATCGCCACGGGGCCGTCGCCGTAAGGCCAAGTCGCTCATTGTCCAGCAAGAGCCGTGCAGTGCCAAGGAGGTCACCGCCGCAGAGCCGTGCAGTGCCAAGGAGGTCGCCGCCGCAGAGCCGTGCAGTGCCAAGGAGGTCGCCGCCGCAGAACCGTGCCTCACCAAGGGCGCTGCCCCACCGGTCCTTTCCACGGGCGCTGCCCCACCGGTCCTTTCCACGGGCGCTGCCCCACCGGTTCTTTCCACGGGCGCTGCCCCACCGGTCCTTTCCACGGGCGCTGCCCCACCGGTCCTTTCCACGGGCGCTGCCCCACCGGTCCTTTCCGAGGGCGCTGCCCCACCGGTCCTTTCCGAGGGTGCTGCCCCACCGGTTCTCACCGAGGGCGCTGCCCCACCGGTTCTCACCAAGGGCGCTGCCCCACCGTCCTTTCCACGGGCGCTGCCCCACCGGTCCTTTCCACGGGCGCTGCCCCACCGGTCCTTTCCGAGGGCGCTGCCCCACCGGTTCTCACCAAGGGCGCTGCCCCACCGGTTCTCACCAGGGCGCTGCCCCACCGACCCTCTCCGAGGTCACCTCCAAGTCCTGCCAGTCCGATATTGCTTGGATGATGGGTACACTGGCAGGCTTCGTTGGCCAGATTGCCACCCTGTCCCAACATGTGCAGGACGTCCAGGAGAACCAGCTGATACTACAGGCCCTGGTTTTTGACACCCGTGTGCCATCAGTATACAGGCAGCCGGATGATCCACTTATGCCAAGCTCGTTGACTGCCGCCAGTGCTGACCCTGACCTCGCCCTGGGCCGTTCGGAGTCCGGCCCTTAGAGGGGGGGCTCTGTAAGGCCCTGGAGGCCCTCACCCCCTGGCGCCCCCTTTGGTTTCACATCCTGCAGGCCCCCTGCAGGTTCCAGGACTTTTGCATTAACGTTACACATTATGAACTCTCTCGTGCTGACCAGGGAGACTCACCTGCCCTTCATTTTCCCTAATCTGTTCCTCATATAAGGGAGTTCCACCCTTTCCTCAGGACTTCCACATTGAAGTTACTGACTGCGTTACCTGTTTACTAAAGCTCCCTGAAACCGCCTGACCATCTCCTGAACTCTCTGCTAAGACCCCAAGGACCTTCTGCTATTTATCTGGACTCTCATTGCTTCACTCACCGGTAACCCTCCCATCCTGCTCCCCCTCTGCCCCCATCTAAGCCTTGCCGTGTACCGAACCCCTGCTGTACCACCGACTATTCTCTGCCAGCCTTGCCATGTACCGAACCCCTGCTGTACCACCGACTATTCTCTGCCAGCCTTGCCGTGTACCGAACCCCCTTGCTGAACCCTGACGACGCCATTGCCTGTACCCTGTCTGATTTCATGCCACTGTGTTTACCTGCAATAAACACTCATTGCTATTCTGAATCTGCCTTCATCACTGCATCCTGGGCTCACAACCCCAACCTGCTACACCCACCGCAGTCAAACCCTTACAGTGTTCTTTATGCTAGTATGTGGGGTCACTGTTCTGTATTGCTATACTGAGGGTGTGGGGGGGGGTTTGCTTTCATTCTCTGTACGAAGGTGCCAAGGACACAGCTGGATTTAGGGTTTTTCTTTCCTCATGGGGGGGTCGGGAAGGGGTGGGATTTTTGGGGGATTTTTTCCAGGAGCTTCTCTCTTTGGAGAGGTGGGGGTGGAGGGGACACATATATATGAGAACTGCTTGTGATTTGCTCCAAGGGGGTTCAATGTCTTCTCAGCTCGCGGTGGACGTGCAGTGTTGAGCCTCAGCCTTGTTGCCAAAAAGGATCTTGGTTTCTGTGCAAACTGACTATTGGGCCAGGCAAAAGACAACGGGTTTTTAACGAAGGGCATCCAACTCTATATAATTCTATGTTGAAATCAGTGACCCAACCGCATTTAACCCTTTAAAAACATCAGTTACCTATTCAAATTGATGGAAATCAGTGCCCATAGCACAGATGGCACTGTTTCTGTGCCAAACTAACCATTGGGCCAGGCTATCGACAACTGTTTTTAATAGAGGGCATCCAACTCTATATTAATACATGGTGAAATCAGTGGCCCAACAGCATTTATCTCCGGCAGCTGGAAGCCGTGCTGCAAGAACAATTCACAGAGGTAGAAAAGTGGATCAAGCACAACAAACTTTTTTTAAATAATGACAAAACTGTAACGATGCTCTTTGGAACAAAACCTAAACTACACAAATTGCAAAATCCCCACTTATGTGTTGGGACAAAATCAAATGGCCCGCTGACCACAGTCACTTCTCTCAAATATCTAGGTATGTGGTTGGACCCTAATCTATCCTTTGGCCCCACATCAAAAAACTCTCATCTAAACTTTACCCCAAACTAGGCGCCCTGTACAGAAACAAATCCTGCCTGAGCCCCGCGGTAAGAAAGCAGATTGTACAACAAATGCTTATGCTGGCTATTGATTATGGAGATGTAGTGTACGCAGCCGGCCCGCAAACACATCTTCAGAAACTTACTACATTGTGTAACTCATTCTGCCGCTTTGCATTACAATGTAACTACATGACCCACCATTGTGACATGTTAAAAGAGCTAAACTGGCCATCGCTGGAATCTAGACGCACCCTTCACCTTTCCAGCCTGGTGTTTAAGAGCTTTTCTGGGAAGCTACCACCCTATCTGAATAGACTGCTTCCCCCCAGCAGCTCCCTCATCCTATAACCTCCGATCCAGGACCAGCACCTTACTTGCAATACCACAATACAAAAAGACAGTGGCTCGGTCCTCATTTTCCTACAGAGCACCGCAATTATGGAATAACCTCCCAGACCCCATCAAATCTTCCACCAGTCTTAAGTCACTCGAGCTCCTTACTAACATACCTCAATACAGAATGCACCTGTAAACATGTAACATAATGACTATTTCCTACATATTGATTTTCTGTTAATCTGTATATTTGTGTTGTTAATATCTTACATTGTATTACTTTGTATTTCTGTAACTGTAACACTTCAATGTTCTTGAACCCAGGACATACTTGAAAACGAGAGAAATCTCAATGTATCCTTCCTGGTAAAATCCTTTATAAATAAATTTAACCCTTTAAAAATAGTTACTTTTTCAAATTTATGAGAATTGGTGCCAATGGCAGTGTTGGCACTATTTTTGTGCCAAACCGACCATTGGGCCAGTGTAACCAATTTTTAATAGATGGCATCCAATTCTATATAAATTCATGTTGAAATCAGTGGCCCGACAGCATTTAACCCTTTAAAAACAGTTACTTATTCAAAATAATGAAATTTGTTTGCCTGGCACGGTTTCACTGTTTTTGTGCCAAACTGACTGTAACGGATCCCCGCTACCCTGCCCGGGTAGATCAGCTCGGCGCTGACGGCGGGTCTGGGGGTGTAGAGTCAGGGGTAGCGGGCGGTAGGGATTCGGCGGTGGTCCAGCGTTTCTTTCCACGGTCCTTGCAGCGTCGCGGTTCCCCAAACCCTGTTATCCCCAATTACTAGCCGAGGCAAGAGTAAAGGTTCAAACAGGAATGAGTTTAATCAAAAGCAGAACATACACGGTCCTTTTATATGGTACAGTCCCACTGTTCTCTCCCATGCCCGCCCCAGACCCCTGGAGTGAATTCTGCACAGGGGCTAGCCATAGCCCAGGTTCTGATTGGTTGGTTCCAAGACCATTGCACGCTTCTCTCAGGTCCTCTCAGTCTTCACTTGGGTCCACTGGTTGTATGCAGATGAAGTCTTGACCTCACAGTGATCATATACAGTGATTTACATAACCCATTGTAAAGGGAATCAGATAGTGGGTGGCTGAGACAATGTGACTCCCAACCCTTCAGAACAGGTAAACAGATAACAGATATCCAAACAGAAAGCACCTTTGCACAATCCACAAGCCACTCAAACCTATTGTATATTCTATACAAAGGAAAGCATTTGACACTAGTGGCAGGTAGGGTTTTTAAAAACCACATTTAACTAAAGAAATAGTTAAATGTTAAAACTAAAAATGAGCGATTGACAATACATTTAAAACCACACAATATAACTGAGCATAAACTAGTAGGATGGTGCAGGGGAAAAACTTGATTAATTAGAAGTCTAGCAACAGTTTTACATTAAATCTACCAAAGGAAATTAGTTTCTATAAATAAAGGGTAAACGAAATATAACAAAATAAGAATGAAATTAAACTAAATAAATCCTGTGGCGGCCGTTCCGTTACACTGACCATTGGGCCCACATAATGACAACTGTTTTTAATAGAGGAGATCCAACTCTCTATAGATCCATGGTGAAATCAGTGGCCCAATGGCATTTAACCCTTTAAAAACTAGGGATGCACCGATACCACTTTTTGAAGTACGAGTACCGATACTTTTATTTTATGTCATGTGAACGCTTTCCAATAAGAACAGACCTCATATAAAAATGCCCCCAGCTCTCATTGATTATGCCCCAGCTCACATGGATATGCCCCCAGCTCTCATGGATATTGCCCTCAGCTCTCATAGATATGCCCCCCAGCTCTCATGGATATGCCCCAGTTCATGGATATTGCCCCCAGCTCTCATGGATATGCCCCCCAGCTCATGGATGTGCCCCCCAATTCATGGATATGCCCCCAGCTCTCATGGATATGCCCCAGTTCATGGATATTGCCCCCAGCTCTCATAGATATGCCCCCCAGCTCATGGATATGCCCCCAGCTCTCATGGATAATGCCCCCCAGCTCATGGATTATGCCCCAGCTCATGGATTATGCCCCAACTCATGGATTATGCCCCAACTCATGGATTATACCCCAGCTCTCATAGATTATGCCCCAGCTCATGGATATGCCCCCCAGCTCTCAGATATGCCCCCCAGCTCTCAGATATGCCCCCCAGCTCTCAGATATGCCCCCCAGCTCATGGATATGCCCCCCAGCTCATGGATATGCCACCCAGCTCAGTGTGTGTATGTGTATATATTACAGCAGGGGTGTGGGAATTATATCGCCCGACGCCCGTTATATGAAGATCCGGGCGCCGGACAAGTAAATATTTTTGAGATGCAGTCCGGCGGGCAAGAAGCCCGCCGCCTCCCAGCACACGAGCGCCGTCGGGAACAAAGCGCGATCATCCATAGGAGGATTGCACTTTGTACACTGATCGCAGAGAGTGGAAGGAACGCCCACTCTCACGGACGTTCCTTCCTCTCTCTCACAGAGCGGCACAATGAGGGGAGGGGCCGGAGCTACGGCGCTTGCACACAAGCTTTCGATCCACACTCCCCATCCTGCACTGCTTCTATACCCGCCGAGAAGCATGAATATGGAACGGGGTGTCTGGGAGGATGTTTGGGGGGGGGGGGTTGCAGAGGCTGCCTGATACAAAACAGGCCCTGTGTCCAGGTGAGCAGCTCTGCCACGCAATATGCCAAGCAGCCCTTTCCCTCGCTCTGTGAGCGTTTATCGTCAGGAGGGTGGAGAGGGATCTCCTGGGGTATAGTAAACAGAAAGTGGCGCTGGCACAGGGATAAAAGCGAGCAGCTCGGAGGCCGTGGAAATGCCTTACCCAAAGAGGATCTGAGTTAACACATGCCACTGTGCCCTTTAAATGCCCAAATCACTAGGTCAAACGAGGTTCAGTATTTTCCTGGCACACAAGGCTGGCCACGAGGCAGCGGGCACTCAGCATGGAAATACCTCAGCTAGATTATAGGAGAGGGGGTGGGGAAACATGTCCACATTCACTGTATAGCATGCCACATTCACTGTATGGCATGTCCACATTCACTGTATAGCATGTCCACATTCACTGTGGGCATTATCTGGTCTGAGGTCTATATCTGTGGGCATTATCTGATCCGTGGTCTATATATGTGGGCATTATCTGGTCTGAGGTCTATATCTGTGAGCATTATCTGATCCGTGGTCTATATATGTGGGCATTATCTGGTCTGAGGTCTATATCTGTGGGCATTATAAATTATGTGCACGCTGTTAAGAATAAAGACCTCTAAACACTATTTTGTTGAAATTATTTTTCTTATCAGGACAAGTAGATCGTCCTACCACTTAGTCCGTTGGACAAGTAGATATTTTTAAAATTTCCACACCCCTGTTACACATACACACACACACAGACCCCAGACCAGACATAGGGCGGCTGTCCGAATGCTTTATTGGCATTCGGACAGGCACCTGGAGCTCTCCGTTCATACTTACCATCCTGAGCGACGCCGGTAAAGTTTCCGCGCGTGGGCTCGTTGGAAGGTCCCCAGGAGCGATCACACACGTGAAACTTTACCGGCGTCGCTCAGGATGGTAAGTATGAACGGAGAGCTCCAGGTGCCTGTCCGAATGCCGATAGAGCATTCGGACAGCCGCCCTATCGGCATTCGGACAGGCCCTGCAGCTGCTCTCCGCGTTCATACTTACCTTCCTGAGCAACGCCGACAAGGTCTTTGCGCGTGCGCTCGTTGGAAAGCCCCCAGCCGCGATCACGTGGGAGTCCCTGGTGATCGCGGCTGGGGGCCTTCCAACAAGCGCACGTGCGGAAGCTTTACCGGCGTCACTCAGGAAGGTAAGTATGATCGCGGAGAGCAGCTGCAGGGCCTGTCCGAATGCCAATAGAGCATTCAGACAGCCGCCCCAGCCCCTCGGATGCCGGCTCAATGCTGGCTTCCGGTATCGGGGGAAATATTGGGGCACTGCACGAGTACCATGTACTCCTGCAGTACCCGGTATCGGCACTGATACCGATACTAGTATCGGTGCAACCCCATTAAAAATATCAGTTACTCATTCAAAACAGTAAAAATCAGCACCCATGGCATAGTTGGCACTGTTTACGTGGCAAACTTGCCATTGGGCCAGGCTGAAGACAATTGTGTTTGTTAGAGGGCATCCACCTCTATATAAATCCATGTTGAATTCAGTTGCCCAATGGCAATTAACCCTTTGAAATCATCACTTATTCAAAATAGTAAAAATCAGCACAGTTGGTACTGTTTTCGTGGAAAATTTGCCATTGGGCCAGGCTGAAGACAATTGTGTTTGATAGAGGGTATCCACCTCTATATAAATCCATGTTGAATTCAGTGGCCCAATGGCAATTAACCCTTTGAAAACATCAGTTACTTATTCAAAACAGTAAAAATCAGCACCCTTGGCACAGTTGGCACTGTTTACGTGGCAAACTTGCCATTGGGCCAGGCTGAAGACAATGGTGTTTGATAGAGGGCATCCACCTCTATATAAATCCATGTTGAATTCAGTGGCCCAATGGCAATTAACCCTTTGAAAACATCAGTTACTTATTCAAAATAGTAAAAATCCACACCCTTGGCACAGTTGGCACTGATTTTTCTGCCCAAATTGCAGTTGGGCCAGGCTAAATTTGACATTGTTTGGTAGAGGGCATCCACCTCTATATAAATCCATGTTAAAATCTTTGGCACAATGGCAATTTACCATCTAAAATCAGGTTTTTATTGAAATTTTACATACTTAGAATTCAACCGAATCAGAAACCAACTTCCACGAATAAGAACTGGCCGAATAAGAAACTAAGATTGAATGTCACTTGGGGGTTGAATAAAACTGATAATGATGTGAGCACAGAAAAGACATTTGTGCTTATTTCATTATAAATGTTATGTTATATTTGTCTGACCTACACGTGCCTCTTTGATTTAATTGTAAGCAAGATGACTGAATGATCAAAATCAATGTCAAACTGGCCAAAACACTCAATTTCAGTGGGGGTTGAATCATTTTGAACACAACTGTACATTGCTGTTCTCACACTATGCGTCTTTTGGTTTATTGTATCGCTGACTTACAAAATAAAAAATTTAAATTTGGGGAAAAAAAATACTACTAATAATTGGGAGGTCAGTGTTTTATACATAGTCATATTATTCAAACACCATCCTCCAAAACACAAGGGAAACATTTCATTAATTTCATTTTTCGGTTAAAATTGTTACTGCATTTGTTTTGAGAAAATATACAGTTTCCCGTTTCAATTTTCTTAACAAGAATTCGCTATAGAATATATAACCACAAGTTTAGGATGATAAAATGTGAAAAAAATATATTTTACCCGCTGTAAATGATCGAAACCTGAAATGGTAATTTCCTGACGCAGTAACTGCCTGCTTAGATATACCCGTATTGGCACTATTAAATAACCTAAAAAATGTTTTCATTTCACTAAATCCCAAAAAGCCACCGAACTCTTCAGCTCCAGTCCCAAACAGATCTTAATCCGGCCCTGATGACTAGTGAAATCAGTGATCTTTGTTAAATCAGCAGTGATCGCAGTGAACTGGGTGAAATCAGAGATCTCCACGATGGAAATACTTGTCCCTGAGTTGACCCCCGTGACGTGTCCAGGCCACAGGCAGCAGACACACCGTGTAAAACCTCCCTCTGAATATTTTATCATCACTAGAACCCGGGCGCTCTGCCCACTCGCTGCATTTTTCATGAGGTGCACTTTAACTGTGCAGCTGCCACGGCGGCTAGAGAACACGAAGCCAAGCATCTGGAGCATGCGCAGCTAAAACCTCCAGGCATACACAGCGTTACAATTCCCACGGAGACGGTGATTGGAAGACGACAGTCCCCTATTTATTTTTTGATTGGCCACAATAACTCAGTTCTTCCCGCGTTGTTGCTATGATGAGTGACGCGTATCCTACTATTGTATTCTCTATTGGTTGGTACATTAACCTATCATTCGTTCTTAGGCGCTACCCATAGGCCACGCCCCCGCTGTCAGCTGGATGGTGCAAAGGGCGAGAGGGGAAAGAGTTCCGCTTTGGTCGGCTTCCTAACGGCAGGAGAGGCAGGCAGGGGATCCCGGGCTCTCAGCATGGCTCTGCTCCTCCAGCACCAGTTCAAATGTCTGCCCGCCGATAAGCAGGTGGATACGGTCAGCTTCCTGGAATCGGTCTCTCATCTGCCCTCTTTCTTCGGTAAGTGTGCCCGGAAGGGGTTAATAAGTGCACCAGCCCTGTGACTGCGTTAATACCCGGTACTTTTATACCATAAAATACAGGGGATAGATTCCCACCACCCTTAATGGGTTAATAAACCATCTCCTAGCGCCACGTGTCCGCTTGATACATTTTGCTCCATTTTTGCGGCAAAGTTCTAAAAGTGGAGCAGTCACCATGGAAACCAGCACAACGTTTCACCCGATTGAATGTGTTTTCGAGCTTTGACCTGTGGCTCCTGAGTCCTTGATCCATAATACTATCCTACAGGAAGGCATCACATCCCCTGGGTTGTTGTATCAGTATGTTTGAGAGCTGTCAGATCCTACATTGTATCTATTCCTCCAGACACATTTGGGGAACTGTCAGAGTCCTAAAAGTAGAGTTTTCTGTCCCCTCATGACCCCAGATCTAAAGATACCAGAAAACGTAGCCGCTGAAGTACCTCTTTTTCTATGAGAATGCAATTCCATTGTCAAAAAGAACCGAAGAATTGTCATTGCCATGCACCCCTAATGTACCCAAGCGCTGGTAGCACCCTGAGATAATCCAGGGTTATTCACAAGGTGTCCATTCTCCTGGATTTCAATCTAGACCAAATAGCCGATTTGGAAAGTGAGATAAATGGAGAATTTTTATGGTTGGCTATTTTGACCTAGAATTTTCACTTCTCCAGCCATTCTCCTGGTTTCACCTCTCTCTGAATAACCCTGATAGACTTCTCTATAAAATTGTGTTGTTTTTTTTAATAGAAAAGTTTTGAAAAGGTTTTACAGCATTCCTTAAAGGGACACTATACTCCAACCACTGGCGGGTGCAACCCATTACATTAGGGTGGGCACCCATAGACCATTTATTAAGTGAAAGCTAAAGTTTAGAAGATTTTGCAAAAATGCACATTTTTTTTCATTCAAAATAATGAGCTTGTAACCAGAGATAGTCAGTTTTAATGGTATTTTTCATGAACCAGATAAGGGACATCTAAAATGTCAATGTAGGAGGTGAAAAAGGACCTCTTCATCTTCTTGGACAAACCAGGCACACACCCCTGTGCATACCTATAGGCATAACCAATGTTTATGCTGAGATGGTCAGTTTTAATGGTATTTATCATGAAACCGATAAGAAATCCAAAATATCTATGTTGGGGTCAAAGAACCCCTCACCCAACATTAGGGTGTGCATGGGCACACTAGGCACACCCTGTGTGCACGTCTATGACTCCAACTGACCATTTGCATTGTTTTTAAGTGGTCTGGATGTGAGGAGTGTCCCCCCCCCCCCCTGGAGATTTTGCTGGGTAAAGTGGAGGAGTTTCCGCCTCACCAGTGTAACCAGCAGCAACGCAGAGAGCGTGCCGACTTAACCCTCTGAGACCACCCACAAAAGCGTGTGGTCTCAGAGAGGGAGCCGACAGATTGGATTTGCGCATGTACGAACTCCGATCCATCTTCTGTGCAGACAATGCAGTAATTCCGTACTTATAGCGCACATGTCTGAGGCGGTGTGCAAACGGTGTTGTAATCTCTGGGTTCAGGAGTCCCTGAGCTGAAGAGGAGCAGCAAGGGACAAAAGGTTCATAAAATCACAGCAACAAAAAAATTCGGCAGAGGCTGTCGGCAGCATCTGTCCAGTTATTGAAGGGCAAATGAAAATAGAATTCCCTTTTATTTTCTCTTATCGGTTTGTTTTATCAAGAATACAGAACGATCAAGGCAGGAGGATGCGCAGGTCCAGCCAATACCGGTCAAGCGATAAAATAATAGAGGGGGGCATAAAAGTAAGGATTGGGGCGCACAGGCTCCCACACATACCCAAGGTGGGGGAGAACACGGGGATCACAATCTGACATGGAAAATGAGACCCATACAGAGGGCATAGAGCATTGGGGGTTAAGTCAGGGAAGGCTGGGATAGGGGTCAGCCGTGGGCAGGGCCGAGGCGGGTTAGAAAGCAGCAGATAATGTCACGGTAAGCCAGCGGGACCAGATCGACTAGTAACGGGAGTCGATCAGTGGCGGACATGTGGAAATGTTCCACGGCTCAAAGCTTCTCCATGCGTCGGAACCACACCTGGAGGTGGGTGTGAAGTAGTCGGTCTCCAGTACAAGGGGATCAGACCCTTGGCAACATCCAAGATGTGGGGCAGAATGGTTTTCCTATATGCCACCACTGACATAGATGTGTGGTGGAGCAGCAGGGGTAAAGGGAGGTGGAGGGGGATCAATTGGATCACTTGCAATGGAATGTAGACCTGACCAGCAGTGGTGTAGCGTGGGTTGTCAGCGCCCGGGGCCAGCCAAGAATTGTGCGCCCCCCCCCCCAACCTGTGGACACGTTTTCATGCCCCGATTCCCTTCCACCATTAGGGCATTGAACCCCTTAACTGTGATACAATGTAATGTGCGGAGTGTATGAGCGTACCACAGTGCTCCACAGCAATAAAACCCACAGTAATGTGCAGCTCACACATGGATATATATATTGCCCCCAGCAGCTCAAACATGAATATATTTGCCCCAATGCCCCCAGTACCTCAAACATGAATATATTTGCCCCAGTACCTCAAACACCAATATATTTGCCCCCAGTAGCTCACACATGAATATATTTGCACCAGTAGCTCACACATGAATATATTTGCACCAGTAGCTCACACATGGATATATTTGCCCCCAGTAGCTCACACATGGATATATTTACCCCCAGTAGCTCACACATGGATATATTTGCCCCCAGTAGCTCACACATGGATATATTTACCCCCAGTAGCTCACACATGGATATATTTGCCCCAGTAGCTCACACATGGATATATTTGCCCCCAGTAGCTCACACATGGATATATTTGCCCCAGTAGCTCACACATGGATATATTTGCCCCCAGTAGCTCACACATGGATATATTTGCCCCAGTAGCTCACACATGGATATATTTGCCCCAGTAGCTCACACATGGATATATTTGCCCCAGTAGCTCACACATGGATATATTTGCCCCCAGTAGCTCACACATGGATATATTTGCCCCAGTAGCTCACACATGGATATATTTGCCCCCAGTAGCTCACACATGGATATATTTGCCCCCAGTAGCTCACACATGGATATATTTGCCCCAGTAGCTCACACATGGATATATTTGCCCCCAGTAGCTCACACATGGATATATTTGCCCCCAGTAGCTCACACATGGATATATTTGCCCCGTAGCTCACAACATGGATTATATTTCCCCCAGTAGCTCACACATGGATAATTTTCCCCCAGTAGCTCAACATGGATATATTTTCCCCCAGTAGCTCACACATGGATATATTTTCCCCCAGTAGCTCACACATGGATATATTTCCCCCAGTAGCTCACACATGGATATATTTTCCCCCGTAGCTCACACATGGATATATTCCCCCAGTAGCTTCACACATGGATATATTCCCCCAGTAGCTCACACATGGATATATTTTCCCCCAGTAGCTCACACATGGATATATTTTCCCCCAGTAGCTCACACATGGATTATATTTCCCCCAGTAGCTCACACATGGATATATTTTCCCCCAGTAGCTCACACAGATATTTCCCCCAGTTACTCACACATGGATATATTTTCCCCCAGTAGCTCACACATGGATATATTTTCCCCCAGTAGCTCACACATGGATATATTTTCCCCCAGTAGCTCACACATGGATATATTTTCCCCCAGTAGCTCACACATGGATATATTTTCCCCCAGTAGCTCACACATGGATATATTTCCCCCAGTAGCTCACACATGGAAATTTTTCCCCCAGTAGCTCACACATGGATATATTTTCCCCCAGTAGCTCACACATGGATATATTTTCCCCCAGTAGCTCACACATGGATATATTTTCCCCAGTAGCTCACACATGGATATATTTGCTCTCGTAGCTCGCACATGGATATATTTGCCCTCGTAGCTCGCACATGGATATATTTGCCCTCGTAGCTCGCACATGGATATATTTGCCCTCGTAGCTCGCACATGGATATATTTGCCCTCGTAGCTCGCACATGGATATATTTGCCCTCGTAGCTCGCACATGGATATATTTGCCCCCGTAGCTCGCACATGGATATATTTGCCCCCAGTAGCTCGCACATGGATATATTTGCCCCCAGTAGCTCGCACATGGATATATTTGCCCCCAGTAGCTCGCACATGGATATATTGCCCCCTCTCCCCCCCCACTCACCGGCTCTGAGGGCCCGCGGGTCGGTGGGGGCGGCCGGTTGGGGCTTCATAGCGGGCCCCGCTGGTTTCCCGGCCTTTGATGGTCATCGTGCTCTTCTTGGGCAGCCAGCGGCGCACTCTGTAAATGCCGCGGTGGCGCCTGCAGCCCAGTCTAAGCACGTGGCACTGGCCCCGCCCCTCACGTGACACGTCACGTGAGGGGGCGGTGCAGGCGCCATCGCGGCGTTTCCAGAGTGTGCCGTTGGCTGCCTGTGTGCACTGACCGCACAGGGCAGGGAAACCGGCCGCGGGGGCCCACTATGGCGCCCCCAAAAAAACTGCGCCCCGGGGCCACCCCCCCCCCACGCTACGCCACTGATGACCAGTATCGGCGTATCAGGGGACCTTCCCACCATAGATGGAGGACTGACCCAGGGGCCCCGTGACAGCGCCACCAATCCGCGGACGTGTCTGGAGAAAAGGCATGTAGGCGGAGAGGGGTGTAATACCAAAGCGTCAGTGGTTTGCTGTTTCCTGGGGAATTCTATCTTTTTAATGATGGCTTTTAATTCCCAAATGGGGAAGCAAGTTCCACTGCTAAAATAGTCAGTCAGGGAGTTCTGTGCTGAGTTAACACTGGATTGACCCCTGTCCCTATCAATTCATACACTTTTTTAGAGTACATAACTGGTACTTTCGATCTCCTGATATAGCTATGTAGATGATACTTTTTTGATATTGACTGACGTACATTTGTAGCGCCGATGGACTACATCTCCCGGCATGCCTAGCGCCGGGAGATGCAGGGAGTGTGCAAGGAAAGCCCCAACGGCCGGCGCAAGGAGCCGGCTCGCGAAGAGAAAGCCGGTTTTTTGGCGGGAGTTTTTTTTGAAAATAAACGGACAAGGGGGGAGAGAGGAGAGAAGCACGGAGAGGAGGGGAGAAGAGGAAAACGGGAAAAAGCGGA
>RXON01004135.1:0-50655 GCA_009667805.1 Leptobrachium leishanense | reverse complement strand
TAACCTCTCCCTATAACCCTCCTATTACTCCATATAACCTCTCCCTATAACCTCCTATTACTCCATATAACCTCTCCCTATAACCCTCCTATTACTCCATATAACCTTCTCCCTATAACCCCCTATTACTCCATATAACCTCTCCCTATAACCCTCCTATTACTCCATATAACCTCTCCCTAATACCCTCCTATTACTCCATATAACCTCTACCTATAACCCCCTATTACTCCATATAACTCTCCTATAACCCTCTATTACTCTATATAACCTCTCCCTATAACCCCCTATTACTCCATATAACTCTCCCTATAACCCCCCTATTACTCCATATAACCTCTCCCTATAACCCTCCTATTACTCCATATAACCTCTCCTATAACCTCCTATTACTCCATATAACCTCTCATATAACCTCTCCTATAACCCTCCTATTACTCCATATAACCTCTCCCTATAACCTATTACTCCATATAACCTCTCCCTATAACCCCCTATTACTCCATATAACCTCTCCCTATAACCCTCCTATACTCCATAAACCTCTCCCTATAACCCCCCTATTACTCATATAACCTCTCCCTATAACCTCCTATTACTCCATATAACCTCTCCCTATAACCCTCCTATTACTCCATATAACCTCTACCTATAACCCCCCTATTACTCCATATAACCTCTCCCTATAACCCCCTATTACTCCATATAACCTCTCCTATAACCCCCTATTACTCCATATAACCTCTCCCATAACCTCTCCCTATAACCTCCTATTACTCCATATAACCTCTCCCTATAACCCCTATTACTCCATACAACCTCTCCCTATAACCCCCTATTACTCCATATAACCTCTCCCTATAACCCTATTACTCCATATAACCTCTCCCTATAACCCCCTATTACTCCATATAACCTCTCCTATAACCCCCTATTACTAATAAACCTCCCTATAACCCCCCTATTACTCCATATAACCTCTCCCTATAACCCCCCTATTACTAAATATAACCTCTCCCTATAACCCTCCTATTACTCCATATAACCTCTCCCTATAACCCCTATTACTACTCCATACAACCTCTCCCTATACCCCCTATTACTCCATATAACCTCTCTATAACCCCCTATTACACCATATAACCTCTCCCTATAACCCCCTATTACTCCATATAACCTCTCTATAACCTCCTATTACTCCATATATATTCTCCCTATAGCCCCCTATTACTCCATATAACCTCTCCCTATAACCCCCTATTACTCCATATAACCTCTCCTTATAACCCTCCTATTACTCCATATAACCTCTCCCTATAACTCTCCTATTACTCCATATAACCTCTCCCTATAACCCCCTATTACTCCATATAACCTCTCCCTATAACCCCCTACTACTCCATATAACCTCTCCCCTATAACCCCCTATTACTCCATATAACCTCTCCCTATAACCCCCCTATTACTCCATATAACCTCTCCCTATAACCCCCTATTACTTCCATATAACTCTCCTATCCATAATAACCTCTCCTATAACCCCCTATTACTCATATAACCTCTCCCTATAACCCTCCTATTACTCCATATAACTCTCCCTATAACCCTCCTATTACTCCATATAACCTCTCCCTATAACCCCCCCCTATACCCATATAACCTCTCCCTATAACCCCCTATTACTCCATATAACCTCTCCCTATAACCCCCTATTCTCCATATAACCTCTCCCTATAACCCCTATTACTCCATATACCTCTCCCTATAACCCCCCTATTACTCCATATAACCTCTCCCTATAACTCCCTATTACTCCATATAACCTCTCCCTATAACCTATTATTACTCCATATAACTTCCCTATAACCCTATTACTCCATATAACCTCTCCTATAACCCTCCTATTACTCCATATAACCTCTCCCTATAACCCCTATTACTCCATATAACCTCTCCCTATAACCCTATTACTCCATATAACCTCTCCCTATAACCACCCTATTACTCCATATAACCTCTCCTATAACCCCTATTACTCCATATAACCTCTCCCTATAACCCCTATTACTCCATATAACCTCTCCCTATAACCCTCTATTACTCCATATAACCTCTCCCTATAACTCCCTATTACTCCATATAACCTCTCCCTATAACCCCCTATTACTCCATATAACCTCTCCCTATACCCCCTATTACTCCATATATAACCTCTCCCTATAACCCCCCTATTACTCCATACCTCTCCCTATAAACCCCCTATTACTCCATATAACCTCTCCCTATAACCCCCCTATTACTCCATATAACCTCTCCTATAACCACCCTATTACTCCATATAACCTCTCCCTATAACCCTATTACTCCATATAACCTCTCCCTATAACCCCCCTATTACTCCATATAACCTCTCCCTATAACCCTCCTATTACTCCATATAACCTCTCCCTTTATTCCCCCTATTACTCCATATACCTCTCCCTATAACCCCTATTACTCCATATAACCTCTCCTATAACCCCCTATTACTCCATATAACCTCTTCCTATAACCCTCTATTACTCCATATAACTCTCCCTATAACCCCCTATTACTCCATATAACCTCTCCCTATAACCCCCTATTACTCCATATAACCTCTCCCTTTATTCCCCCCTATTACTCCATATAACCTCTCCTATAACACCCTATTACTCCATATAACCTCTCCCTATAACCCCCTATTACTCCATATAACTCTCCCTATAACCCCCTATTACTCCATATAACCTCTCCTATTACCCCCCTATTACTCCATATAACCTCTCCCTATAACCTATATCTCCAAATAACCCCCTATTACTCCATATAACCTCTCTATAACCCCCTATTACTCCATATAACCTCTCCCTATAACCCCCTATTACTCCATATAACCTCTCCCATATACCCCTATTACTCCATATAACCTCTCCCTATAACCCTATATTACTCCAAATAACCCCCTATTACTCCATATAACCTCTCTCTATAACCCCCTATTACTCCATATAACCTCTCCCTATAACCCCCTATTACTCCATATAACCTCTCCCTATAACCCCTATTACTCCATATAACCTCTCCCTATAACCCTCCTATTACTCCATATAACCTCTTCTTATAATCACCCTATTACTCCATATAACCTCTCCCTATAACCCTCCTATTACTCCACATAACCTCTCCATATAACCCTCCTATTACTCCATATAACCTCTCCCTATAACCCCTATTACTCCATATAACCTCTCCATATAACCCTATTACTCCATATAACCTCGCCCTATAACCCCCCTATTACTCCATATAACCTCTCCCTATAACCCCCTATTACTCCATATAACCTCTCCTATAACACACCTATTACTCCATATACCTTCCTATAACACCCTATTACTCATATAACCTCTCCCTATAACCCCTATTACTCCATATAACCTCTCCCTATAACTCTCCCTATAACCCCCCTATTACTCCATATAACCTCTCCCTATAACCCCCCTATTACTCCATATAACCTCTCCCTATAACCCTATATTACTCCAAATAACCCCCTATTACTCCATATAACCTCTCTCTATAACCCCCTATTACTCCATATAACCTCTCCCTATAACCCCCTATTACTCCATATAACCTCCTATTACTCCATATAACCCTCCTATTAACTCCTCCATATAACCTCTCCTTATAATCACCCTATTACTCCATATAACCTCTCCCTATAACCCCTATTACTCCATATAACCTCTCCCTATAACCCCCCTATTACTCCATATAACACTCCTATTACTCCATATAACCTCTCCCTATAACCCTCCTATTACGCCATATAACCTCTCCTTATAATCACCCTATTACTCCATATAACCTCTCCCTATAACCCCATTACTCCATATAACCTCTCCCTATAACCCCCTATTACTCCATATAACCTCTCCCTATAACCCCCTATTACTCCATATAACCTGTCCCTATAACCCCCTATTACTCCTTATAACCTCTCCCTATAACCCCCTATTACTCCATATAACCTCTCCCTATAACCCCCTATTACTCCATATAACCTCTCCCTATAACCCCCTATTACTCCATATAACCTCTCCCAACAACCCCCCTATTACTGCATATAACCCTCCTATTACTCCACATAACCTCTCCCTATAACCTCCTATTACTCCACATAACCTCTCCCTATAACCTCCTATTACTCCATATAACCTCTCCCTATACCCCTATTACTCCATATACCTCTCCCTATAACCCCCTATTACTCCACATAACCTCTCCCTATAACCCCCTATTACTCCATATAACCTCTCCATATAACCCTCCTATTACTCCATATAACCTCTCCCTATAACCTCCTATTACTCATTATAACCTCTCCCTATAACCCTCCTATTACTCCATATAACCTCTCCCTATAACCTCCTATTCCTCCATATAACCTCTCCTATAACCTCCTATTACTCCACATAACCTCTCCCTATACCCTCTCTATTACCATGTATAACCTCTCCCTATAACCTCCTATTACTCATATAACCTCTCCCTATAACCCTCCTATTACTCCATAATAACCTCTCCCTATAACCCTCCTATTACTCCATATAACTCTCCCTATACCCTCCTATTACTCCATAACCTCTCCTATAAACCTATCTCCTATAACCTCCTATTTCTCATATACCTCTCCCTATAACCCTATTATTTCTATAACCTCCAACCTCTCCCTATATAACCCCCTCATAATAACCCCCTACATAACCTCTCCCTTTTATTCCCCCCTATTACTCCATAAAACTCTCCTTATACACCTAACTCCATATAACCTCTCCTATAACCCCTATTACTCCAATAATCTCCCTATAACCCCCCTATTACTACTCCATATAACCTCTCCCTATTACCCCCCTATTACTCCATATAACCTCTCCCTATAACCCTATATTACTCCAAATAACCCCCTATTACTCCATCTCTCTCTATAACCCCCTATTACTCCATATAACCTCTCCCTATAACCCCCTATTACTCCACATAACCCTCCTATTACTCCATATAACCTCTTCTTATAATCACCCTATTACTCATATAACCTCTCCCTATAACCCCATTACTCCATATAACCTCTCCATATAACCCTCCTATTACTCCATATAACCTCTCCCTATTAACCCCTATTACTCCATATAACTCTCCATATAAACCCTATTACTCTCCATATAACCTGTCCCTATAACCCTATTACTCCATATAACCTCTCCCTATAACCCCCTATTACTCCATATAACCTCTCCCATAACACCTATTATTCCTCCATATAACCTCTCCTATAACACCCCTATAACATCCATATAACCCTCTATAACCCCCCTATTACTCCATATAACCTCTCCCTATAACCCTATATTACTCCAAATAACCCCCTATTACTCCATATACCTCTCTCCTATAACCCCCTATTACTCCATATAACCTCTCCTTATAATCACCCTATTACTCCATATAACCTCTCCCTATAACCCCTATTACTCCATATAACCTCTCCTATAACCCCCCTATTACTCCATATAACCTCTCCTTATAATCACCCTATTACTCCTATACCATATACCTCTCCCTATAACCCCTATTACTCCATATAACCTCTCCCTATAACCCCTATTACTCCATATAACACTCTCTATATAACTCCATATATCACCTCTCCCTATACCCTCCTATTACGCCATATAACCTCTCCTTATAATCACCCTATTACTCCATATAACCTATCTCCTATAACCCCATTACTCATATAACCTCTCCCTATAACCCCCTATTACTCCATATAATGTCCCTTAACCCCCTATTACTCCATATAACCTGTCCCTATAACCCCTATTACTCCATATAACCTCTCCCTATAACCCCCCTATTACTCCATATAACCTCTCTCTATAACCCTCCTATTACTCCATATAACCTCTCCCTATAACCCCCTATTACTCCATATAACCTCTCCCTATAACCCTATATTACTCCAAATACACCCCTATTACTCCATATAACCTTTCTCTATAACCCCTATTTTACCCCCTATCTTTCCATATAACTCTCCTCCTACTCCTATTCGCCATATAACCTCTCCTTATAATCACCCTATTAACCTCTATAACCCTCTCCTATATAACCTCCTATATATACTCCATATAACCTCTCCCTATAACCCTCCTATTACCCATATATACCATATAACTCTCTTATAATCACCCTATTACTCCATATAACCTCTCTCCCTATAACCCCTATTACTCCTATATAACCCTCCTATAACCCCCTATTACTCCATATAACACTCCTATTACTCCATATAACCTCTCCCTATAACCTCCTATTACCTCCATTACGCCAATAACCCTTAACCTCTCCTTATAATCACCCTATTACTATATAACTCTCCTATAACCCCATTACTCCATATAACCTCTCCTATAACCCCCTATTACTCCATATAACTCTCCCTATAACCCCCTATTACTCCATATAACCTGTCCCTATAACCCCCTATTACTCCTTATAACTCTCCCTATAACCCCCTATTACTCCATATAACCTCCCCCTATAACCCCCCTATTACTCCATATAACCTCTCCCTATAACCCTCTATTACTTACTCCATATAACCTCTCCCTATAACCCTCCTATTACTCCATATAACCTCTCCCTATACCCCTATTACTCCATATAACTCTCCCTATAACCCTCTATTACTCCATATAACCTCTCCCTATAACCCTCCTATTACTCCATATAACCTCTCCCTATAACCCCCCTATTACTCCATATAACCTCCCCCTATGCCACTCCTATTACTTCATATAACCTCTCCCTATAACCCCTATTACTCCATATAACCTCTCCCTATAACCCCTATTACTCATATAACCTCTCCCTATAACCCCCTATTACTCCATATAACCTCTCCCTATAACCCCCTATTACTCCATATAACCTCTCCCTATAACCCCCCTATTACTCCATATAACCTCTCCCTATAACCCTCCTATTACTCCATATAACCTCTCTCTATAACCCTCCTATTACTCCATATAACCTCTCCCTATAACCCTCCTATTACTCCATATAACCTCTCCCTATAACCCCCTATTACTCTATAATAACTCCCTATAACACTCCTATTACTCATATAACCTCTCCCTATAACCCCCTATTACTCTATATAACCTCTCCCTATAACCCCCTATTACTCCATATAACCTCTCCCTATAACCCCCTATTACTCCATATAACCTCTCCCTATAACCCCCTATTACTCCATATAACCTCTCCCTATAACCCCCTATTACTCCATATAACCTCTCCCTATATCCCCCTATTACTCCATATAACTCCCTATAACCCCCTATTACTCCATATAACCTCTCCCTATAACCCCCTATTACTCCATATAACCTTCTCCCTATAACCCCTATTACTCCATATAACCTCTCCCTATAACCCTCCTATTACTCCATATAACCTCTCCCTGTAACCCTCTATTACTCCATATAACCCTCCCTATAACCCCCTATTACTGCATATAACCCTCCTATTACTCCATATAACCTCTCCCTATAACCTCCTATTACTCATTAATAACTCTCTAATAACCCCCCTATTACTCCAATAACTCTCCCTATAACCCCATATTACTCCATATAACCTCTCCCTATAACCTCCTCTATTACTCCATATAACCTCTCCCTATAACCTCCTGTTACTTAATCCATATAACTCTCTATAACCCCCTATTACTCCATATACCCTCTCCTATAACCCCTATTACTCATATAACCTTCCCTATAACCCCCTATTACTCCATATAACCTCTCCTATAACCCTCCTATTACTCCATATATATCCTCTCCCTATAACCCCTATTACTCCATATAACCTCTCCCTATAACCCTCCTATTACTCCATATAACCTCTCCCTATAACCCCTATTACTCATATAACTCCCTATAACTCCTATTACTCCATATAACTCTCTATAACCCCCTATTACTCCATATAACCTCTCCCTATAACCCTCCCTATTACTCCATATAACCTCTCCCTATAACCCCCTATTACTCTATATAACCTCTCCCTATAACTCCCTATTACTCCATATAACCTCTCCCTATAACCCTCCTATTACTCCATATAACCTCTCCCTATAACCCTCCTATTACTCCATATAACCTCTCCCTATAACCTCCTATTACTCCATATAACCTCTCCCTATAACCCCCCTATTACTCCATATACCTCTCCTATAACCCCCCTATTACTCCATATAACCTCTCCTATAACCTCCCCTATTACTCCATATAACCTCTCCCTATAACCCCCTATTACTCCATATAACCTCTCCCTATAACCCCCCTATTACTCCATATAACCTCTCCTATAACCCCTATTACTCCATATAACCTCTCCTATAACCCCTATTACTCCATATAACCTCTCCCTATAACCCCCTATTACTCCATATAACCTCTTCCTATAACCCCCCTATTACTCCATATAACCTCTCCTATAACCTCCTATTACTCCATGTAACCTCTCCCTATAACCCCCTATTACTCCATATAACCTCTCCCTATAACCCCTATTACTCCATATAACCTCTCCCTATAACCCCCTATTACTCCATATAACCTCTCCCTATAACCCCCCTATTACTTCATATAACATCTCCCTATAACCTCCTATTACTCCATATAACCTCTCCCTATAACCCCCTATTACTCCATATAACCTCTCCCTATAACCCTCCTATTATTCCATATAACCTCTCCCTATAACCCCCTATTACTCCATATAACCTCTCCCTATAACCCTCCTATTACTCCATATAACCTCTCCCTATAGTCACTACTATTACTACATATAAACAATTTTCTGTCACTCCTCCCATATGTCGCCATAACGTCTCCTAATTGCTCCTCATTTAACCCCACTCTCTCTCCTCACCATGATACCGCTCTTTGGGATCCTGCGCCAGCTGCACAGCAATCTTTAGCCCGATGCCTGAGGAGCACCCTGTTACAAGAACTGTCTTCTTGCTGTCACTGGCCATTGTTCCTTGTCCGTACTGAGCTCCGGACTCATCTGCGCTAGATCTTGGATTAACAAAATGACACGTGACGCCCTTTATTCGAGCAGACTTAACTCCTTCATTTCCAAAGTGGAAAGGTCCCATATAGTTAAAAGAATAATGTAGGGGGGGATATTTAAAAGAAACCTACTCATAGCTAGGGATGAGCCGAACACCGCCGAGTTCGGTTTGCATTCGAACTCGAACTTTCCAAATGTTCGAGTTCGAACTCGAACTCAATACAAGTCAATGGGACTCAAAATTCGATTTTTAGAGTGCCCTCCAAGAAGGCATATATGCTAGATATTTGCCATAAAAGGTGTATGGGGGTCTGGGTAGTGCCCTGGGGGACAGGAAACCAGGACAAAAAGTTTAAAAAAACATTTTTAAAGGGAATAAAAACGAAAAAATCCTTCAAATATCGTGCCTAGGAGGTCCCCATAACCTGCCCGTGAAGTGGCGGATTTCTAGGATGTATAGAAACATTTAAAAACAAAAAATTACGTTTAAAATTACGGTAAATGCTTTTCCTTTAATCTATTCATAAACAACTGCTTGGGGCGGCAGCCTGTATGAAAAGACATTTTAGGACACGCAGAAAAAGTTTAGTGATTTTTTTGGGCTAAATTATGGTGCAGGGTTTGGATGAAAGTAACAATAGGTGCTTTAAAATTGGGCCTTTAGCGTCGGCAACAGTGCCGTCACACAGTAACCCCTCTGAGGATATGAATCTGGTACAGGCGTCAGTGGCAGTGCACCCAAATATTGTGCTTTTGGTGCCAGGCCAGCAAGTGCATTCATACAGTAACCCCTCTGTAGTATTGTGAAAGAGTGCAGGGGTGGACCATGCGGTCCTATATTAAAAGATATGAATCTGGTAAAGGCGTCAGTGCACCCAGATATTGTGCTTTTGGTGCCAGGCCAGCAAGTGGCATCATACAGTAACCCCTCTGTGGTATTGTGGAAAAGTGCAGAGGTGGACCATGCGGTCCTATATTAAAAAGATATGAATCTGGTAAAGACATCAGTGCACCCTGATATTGTGCTTTTGGTGCCAGGCCAGCAAGTGCATTCATACAGTAACCCCTCTGTAGTATTGTGGAAGAGTGCAGGGGTGGACCATGCGGTCCTATATTGAAAAGATATAAATGTGGCACAGGCGTCAGTGCAGCCAAATATTGTGCCTTTCATGGCAGCAAGTGCCTTCACACCATAACCCTTTTGTGGTATTGTGGAAGAGTTCAGTGGTGGAGGTTTTGTGAATGCAGAAGACATCCCCGATCTATTCCGTTACGTCAGCATCAGGGGATTGATAGCTGCTGATCCAGGACTGATTCATTTTTATAAATGTCAGCCAGTCTACAGAGTCGGTGGACAGATGCACTCTTTTGTCTGTGACAAAACCTCCAGCGGCACTGAACGTCCTTTCAGAAAGCACGCTAGATGAAGGGCAACCTAGTAGCTGCATAGCATATTGGCTAAGTTCTGGCCAGTGATCCAATCTCAATACCCAGTAAGCCAGTGGATCATCTGCTGGAAAGTTATCCAGGTCTGCCCTTGCCCCTAGGTAGTCCTGCACCATATAGTGAAGACGCTGGCAAAGGGTGCCTACATTTGACGTCCTTGGGCGTCGTGGACTAAAAAAATGTAAAAAGGCATCAGTCAAGCGACCCTGGCCTTCACCACTATTCCTCTGATCATCCGCAGCCTCAGAAGCACCTGTGTCATCACTTGATAACCTACCAGTGCCTGGAAAGGTGTTACACAAGTGTCGCTTTAGAGCGTCTTCAAGTTTTTTCATCCTGTGCTCCCTCTCTGTGGGCAGGATGAGCTCTGCAACTTTACCCTTGTATCGTGGATCAAGAAGGGTTGCCAACCAGTAATGATCCCTCTCCTTGATAGCACGAATCCTGGGGTCCTTTAGCAGGCTTTGCATAATAAGGGAGCCCATGCAGCATAGGTTGGAGGTGGCATTAGCTTCCGAGTCTTCCTGCTCAATGAGGAGGATGACCCCATCGTGCACTTCCTCCTCCCGTCCACGTACCAGTCCTTGTGTTTCTGGGCACACAAAACCCTCCCTTGAGGAATCCCCACCTTCAATGCCCCCACTACTCAAATATTCCTCCTCATCCTCCTCATCCTCCTCCTGTCTGATCTGAGGAGGACCCGCTGGAATGCTGTCTATGGAAAGACTGGGGCCTTCAGAGCTAGGGAAGGCCTCCTCTTCTTCCCGCTGCTTTGCCTCAAATGATGACAGTACAGTGCATGCATCGTTGATCATCAGCCACTGCGTTGGGGGGGGAAACAAGTTGACCTGAACTTGTCCTTGTGCCATACTCACACAGGTACTCGTTGATGGCCCTCTGTTGCTTGTGCAGACGCTGCAGCATTGCTAATATCGAGTTCCACTTGGTGGGCATGTCACAGCTCAGACGGTTTGTGGGAAGGTGGAATTCTCTTTGAATTTCTGCAAGGCGAACGCATGCTGAGAATGACCGTCTGAAATGGCTGCAGACTTTTCTGGCCTGGCAGAGAAACTCTGCCAGCCCTGGGTACTTGGTTAGGAAACACTGTACCACTAGATTTAGGACGTGTGCTAGGCATGGCACATGCGTCAATTTACCCTTGCGTAGGGCGGAGAGAAGGTTGCTGCCATTATCACAGACGATCATTCCCAGCTGAAACTGGCATTGTGTTAACCATCTCTGCACCTACCCCTGCAGAGCTGACAGAATTTCTGGCCCGGTGTGGCTCCTGTCCCCTAAACAAACCAGCTCAAGCACAGTATGGCATCTTTTTGCTTGAGCCATTGCGTAGCCCCTGGCAGGTGTTGGTTTAACTGCCACTTCGCCAGAGACACAGAAGGAGGAGGAGGAAGAGGGAGAGGTGGTGGTGGAGCAGACAGACCTCATACAAGCAGCTTTCTGGAGGCGTGGTGGATGAACAAGCTCCAGCACATAGCCCCGTCTTGGATCCCTCCCAGCTGCAACCAGAGTTACCCAGTGTGCCGTGAAGGAAATGTAACGACCCTGTCCATGCTTGCTGGACCACGTGTCTAAAGTCACATGCACCTTGCTGCTGGCTGCCTTTCCCAATGACTCGATAACATTGTCTTCCACGTGCTGGTATAGTGCTGGAATGGCCTTCCGTGAAAAGTAATGGCGTTTTGGAACATGCCACTGTGGTACAGCACATTCAGGAAATTCACGGAAGGGAGCAGAGTCCACCAGCTGGAAAGGCAGCAGCTGCAATGTGAGTAATTTTGCTAAGCTGTGATTTAGACGCTGTGCTTGGGGATGGTTGGGACTATATTTTTTCTTACGCTGCAGCAGCTGGGGCAACGTAATCTGATTGCGTAAATCTTAAACTGATGGGATGCTGTCACATTGTGAGGAAGGAGCTGGTACATCCATTACTGTAGCATCATCCCGGTCAGTGGAGGTTGTAGGCAATGACATGGCAGGACATACAGTGGGGGTAGAGACAGATGAGGAGGAGGAGGACCTACGCAAAGTTTTGCGCCAACAGGATGTGTGGCAGGTGGTCATATGTCGCCTCAAGCACGTGGTATCCAAGTGTTCGTTGTCTTTCCCACGCTTGAGCCTCATCTGACATAGATTACAAATAGCAATGGTGGGGTCTGCTGCACATTTCTTAAAGAACTCCCAGACAGCAGAGTTCCTGGATGTGTGCTTTGAGACAACAGCGCTCTGCACCTGAGCAGCTCTGACATCTGATGCCTTGGACTGGCTAGTGCTACGGTTGGTCATAGAGGATGTTGTGCCTCGTGTTTCTTGTGCCTCCTCCTCCTCACTTGACTCTTCTGTTCAATAAGGCACCCAGGTGGAGTCAGTAACCTCATCATCATTGTCATCATCACCCCCTATCTCCTCGTCACTGGAGCCAACTTGGCAGTATGCTGCAGCTGCTGGGGCAACATGAGTGCCAGTTATTTGTGTGTCATCACTGGCACCCCCTTCCTCTAGGTTGATTATACTCCCTTCCTCAACCTCAGAGTTTGAATCAGAGCACTGTACTTGCTGCGCATCCTCAAGCAGCATTTCATTGTCATTGTAGTCAAACAATTCAGCTGACTCCTGCGTGTGTGATAGCGAGGCTACGGCAGGAGTAGCTGTGGACATGGAGGCTGCATTAGATGCTTTGGCAGCTGAGGTGGACTGTAAAGCACTAGAAGCCTGGCTGGCAGAGGACTCGCAGGATGAGGATGGCCTGGTTAGCCAATCCACCAAATCCTCTGTATGTTGCTGCCGCTTAAGACGGCCAGCACCAGTTAGAAAGGACAAGCGTGCCCCTGCAGAGGATGCACCATGTCCACCACGACCAGAGGCACAGCCTCCCAACACAGAGGCTGCTTGCCCTCTTATCTGTGTCTGGGAGCGTCTGCCTGTCCTTTTTGGTTGTTCTGACATAGTGAGTGATATATAGATTAAATATATACAGAACTCTGATTCAACTCTGGTATAAAGATTAAAGATTTCCAGAACTCTTGTATAACTCAGTGAGACACCCTGATAGCTGGCAGCCAGTGACAAGACAAAGATTACAAGACTCAGAAACCTCCTATAAATCAGTGAGACCCCCTGATGGGTGGCAGTGACAAGACACAAATTACAATTCGCAGAAATCTGCTACAAATCAGTGAAACCCCCTGATAGGATCCCCTGATAGCTGCAACAGTGACAAGACACAGATTACAATTCGCAGAAATCTGCTAGAAGTATGTGGGACCCCTTGATAGCTGACAGTGAGAAGACACAGATTACAAGTCTCAGAAACCTCCTATAAATCAGTGAGACCCCCTGATGGGTGGCAGTGACAAGTCACAGATTAGAACAATTCCCAAATATTTTGTAGCAATTACTGACCCCCAAAATACTTGCTGGCAGTGACAAGACACAGATCACCTCAATTCCCAGATATTTTGGAGAAATTACTGACGCCCAAAATACTGCGTGGCACTGGCTGTGACAAGACACAGATCACCTCAATTCCCAAATATTTTATAGAAATTACTGACCCTCAAAATACTGTGTGGCACTGGCAGTGACAAGACACAGATCACCTCAATTCCCAAATATTTTGTAGAAATTAGTGACCCCCAAAATACTGCGTGGCACTGGCAGTGAGTCACAAGACACAGATCACCTCAATTCCCAAATATTTTGTAGAAATTAGTGAGCCCCCAAAATAGTTGCTGGGAGTGAGAACACAAAGATTACAACAGATTAGACCCCCCCCCCCCAGTAGATGAGACCCCCCCAGTAGCTGGTGGCAGACTGGCAGTAAGAACACACACTAACACAACAACAATCTCCTCTGAAATCTCATCTCAAACACGTGCAGAAGCGCTGTGTGAAGCCTTATATAGTGTGCTGCGGGACTTAGCTCTGTGAGCCCATGATTGGGCAAAATTTGCCCAATCAGGACTCTGAGCCGTGATTGGCAAAGTCTTGAACCTGTCTTGCACCTGACCTGTGGTCAGGTGCAAGGCTGTAGCCAATTACAAGCTTCAGGCCAGTGGAAAAGTGCATTGTGGTCCATTGTGGTGCATTGTGGGCGAACACACAGCGAACAGGCGGAAATGTTCGTAGTTCGCGAAAATGTGAACAGGCTATGTTCGATGCGAACTCCGAACCGATTGAACCGAACAGCTCATCCCTACTCATAGCATATTTTTTATTTACTCCCTGATTTTATTTATTAAAAATAAGTGTTCATTTACAAAAGCATTATCAGCTTGAATCATGGTTGGAGTGTACTGTCTTGTGCTGTTTTTGGTGACAGCCCTGAGCGGCACAAATAGCAGGAAGGAGACACACCGGGTGCTGGAGTCCTTCAAAGCAGAGGCAAGGCCTCATTGACGAGCTTTTACAGCGGGTAAGGAGGGGGAGAAATGGACAAGATAGAGGAGATAGTCTGGCCCCCATGAATACTTATATAAGCTTCAGTGGTCTTACAAGGTTATTCAGAGAAAGGTGAAAATCAGGAGAATTGGCTGGAGAACAGAGCATTCCAGACCAAATAGCCCATTTGGAAGGTGAGATAAATGGGAGAATTTTTCTGGTTTGGCTATTTTGACCTACAGGGTTATTCAAAGAGAATTGAAAAGTCACCGCACATTCGGCGACTTTTCGTTCTCTTCAATTCGGTGCGATTTGGCGATCCCATTTCGGCGACCCTGCGGTGTATCCAGCAAGCACCATAGGGCCATCGTAGTGCAGGGAAAAGCTGCCGCAAACCCGCTGAACACTCACCGCAAAACCAGGCGAATGCACACCGAAACCTGCAAAAACATCTGGATTAACCCCGCCGAACACGCCAGAGAAACCCGAGCAGCCGCCGATCACAGCGCAGAGCAGCCGCCGGAAAAACCCGACACCGCAGATGAAATGGAGTGAAAAAAAAAAAAAAACAGCACGCTTGAATGTTTGAAAAGTGAAACGTTGTTTGCAAAGAAACTACTGAGCGAAAATGTCTGAAATTTGCATATAAGGTCCAATGAATGATAATAAAAAGGACTGTTACAGAAAAAAGAAAAAACGATTTAAAAAAACAGACGGAAATTATTTTTTTTCGCAAAAAAATCCCGAAAAATGCCTAAAAGATCCTGAAAAAAACTATACATAAAGAGACGTTTTACTGCAGGATATTATAATCAATGGTTTATTAGATATTGTATTAAAACGGGAATATTTTTAACATTGAGGCCTATGGGATTCTCCTGAATAAACCTGTCGAATGAATCCACCGAACAGCAGAGCATTTTGTCAACTTTTCACTTCTGCTCTTTGTTCTCTGACTAGCCGAAGAAGTGCTTTTTTATGGGGATTTCACTGCCCTCGACCAGGCACGGAATGTGCAGGCAATTCGCCAACATTTGGCGAACTGTCTGCTCTCTGGATAGCCGAATGGTCAGGAAAGGTAACCGAACGCTGATTTTCAGCGTTCGGTTACCTTTCGACAATCATTCGGATCTCTTTGAATAACCCTGATAGTCACACAATAGCACACTGCAATGCAAGGGAACACTTCACTCATTTGCACAATACAAAGGTACATGGATGTCACGCTGTTAGTGAGCTAAAGAGTAACGTGTTCCCTTGCGGTGTGCTATTGTGTGACTTGTGTGATACATTGAGATTTCCCTCATTTTCAAGTATGTCCTGGGTTCAAGAACATTGAAAGTTTACAGTCGTTACAGAAATACAAAGTGATAAAATGCAAGATATTAAAAACAAACAAAACGAAACACAAATACACATATTAACACAGAAAATAAATACGTAGAAAATATACAGGGTTATTCAGAGAGATCCGATAAGTCACCGTACGTTCGATCACCTTTCGTTTCCTGCACTTCGGGGTGATTCGGCGATTCCTAGTTTGCCGACCCTGCGGTGTATTCAGCAAGCAGGGCCCCCGTAGTGCAGGGAATACTCGCCGCAAACCCACAGAACACTGACCGAATACTCACCGAAAGCCTGTAGACACCGCCACAAAAACCAAGCCGAACACTCTGGAAAAATCCAAGCAGCCGACGATCATAGCGCAGAGCAGCCGCTAGAAAAACCTGACAAGCAGACGAACATGGTAAAAAAAAAAAAAACAGTCGCTTGAAAGTTTCAAAATTGAAACGCTGTTTGCAAAAAAACTACTGAACGAAAATGCCTGGAATTTACATATAAAATACTATGAATGATAATAAAAAGGTCTGTTAAGGAAAACTGAAAAAAACGATTTTTTTAAAAAGAAAAACGGAAAAAAAGTTTGCTGAAAAAATACCAGAAAAGCCTAAAAGATGCTAAAAAATCTATGAACCTGCCAAATGAAACCATCGAACAGCAGGGCATTTCACTGACATTTTTCAGCTGTTCGGTGTTCTCTGAATAGATTAACCATTGCTTCTCTATGGGGGATTTCACTGCCCTCGAACAGGCACATTCGTACGTGCAAGCAAATCGCCAAAATTTGCCTGATCTCTGAATAGCGAATGGCCATAAAATGGCACCGTACACTGAATTTCAAAATGTAAAAAGTTACATTTTGGGGCCAAATCGGCTCTCTCTGAATAACCCCCTAGTCACTATCAGGGTTATTCAATGAGAGACGATTTGGCCCCGAAATGGAACCGGACACTGAAATTCAGTGTACGGTTACCTTTCCTGGCCATTTGGCTATTCAGAGAGCAGGCAGTTCGCCAAATGTTGGCAAATTGCCTGCACGTACGTTGCCTGTTCGAGGGCAGTGAAATCGGTGGTTTCATTCGACAGGTTTATTCAGGAGAATCCCATAGGCTTCAATGTTAAAAAATATTCCCAGTTTAATGCAATATCTAATAAACCGTTTATTATTATATTCTGCTGTAAAAAGTCTCTCTATTTATAGATTTTTTTAGGATCTTTTATGAATATTTTGACAAACCTTTTGTTCCTTTTTTTTTCTCATCGTTTTTTTCTTTTTCTGTAACTGCCCTTTTTATTATCTTTCATAGGATCTTATATGTAAATTCCAGACATTTTCGTTCAGTTGTTTTTTTCCAAGTAGTGTTTCAATTTTCTAACGTTCAAGCGTACTGTTGTTATTTTTTTCTTCACCTCGTTGGTCTGCGTGTCGGCTTTTTCCGGTGGCTGCTCTGCGCTGTGATCGGCGGCTAGTCGGATTTCTCCGGCATGTTCGGCGCGGTTAATAAAGCTGTTTCTGTGGGTTTCGGTGAGTTTTCTGCGAGTTTGCGGTGAGTATTCCCTGCACTACAAGGGGCCCTGCGGTGCTTGCTGAATACACCGCAGGGTTGGCGAACTAGGATTGCCGAATAGCCCTGAAGTGCGGGGAACGAAAAGTCACTGAACGTGCAGTGACTTTTTCGAATCTCTTTGAATAACCCTGTATGTTACAAGTTTACAGGTGCATTCTGTATCGAGGTATGTTAATAGGGAGCTCTTGAGTGACTTTAAACTGGGAGAAGATTTGATGGTGTCTGGGAGGTTATTCTATAATTGTGGTGCTTTTTAGGAAAATGAGGATCGAGACACTTTCTTTTTGTATTGTGGTATTGCAAGTAAGGTGCTGGTCCTGGATCGGGGGTTATAGGATGAGGGAACTACTGGGGAAGCAGTCTATTCAGGTAGGGTGGTAGCTTTCCAGAAAAACTCTTAAACACCAGGTTGCAAAGGTGAAGGCTGCGTCTAGATTCCAGCGATGGCCAGTTTAGCTCTTTTAACATGTCACAATGGTGGGTCATGTAGTTACATTGTAGCACAAAGCGGCAGAATGAGTTATACAATGTAGTAAGTTTATGAAGGTGTGTTTGTGGGGCAGCTGCATACACTACATCTCCGTATACAATAGCCGGCATAAGCATTTGTTGTACAATCTGCTTTCTTACCGCGGGGCTCAGGCAGGATTTGTTTCTGTACAGGGCACCTAGTTTGGGGTAAAGTTTAGCTGAGTTTTTCAATGTGGGAGCCAAAGGATAGATTTGGGTCTAACCACATACCTAGATATTTGAGAGAAGTGACTGTGGTCAGCGTGCCATTTGATTTTGTCCTGACACATAGGGCTCTATTACGCTCTTCACGTTAAAACGCGGGCGCAAGGGAGGAGAAACTGCACCCGCAGATATCCCCCTTGCACCCGCGTTTTAATGCTGGATTACAATGCAGGCGCAATAAAGGCTGCCTGCATTGTTTCCGAGGGTAAAATTCTGGATGCTCGCGGCACCACTGAGCGTAGCCACGAGTAGGGATGAGCCGAACAACCCTGTGTTCGGTTCGCATTCGAACTCGAACAATTTCAAAAGATCGAGTTCGAACGCGAACACGAACCAAACTCAATGCAAGTCAAGTTTTAAAAGGAACAGTGAGTTTTCCATGAAATAAAGGTTAAGAATTAAAACGAAAAATTCCTTCAAATATCGTGCCTAGGAGGTCCCCATAACCTGCCCATGAAGTGGCGGATTTGTAGGATGTATAGAAACATTTTAAAACAAAAAAATGACATTTCGAATGACGGTAAATGTTTTTCCTTTAATCTATTCATAAACAACTGCTTGGGACGCCAGCCTGTATGAAAAGAGGAGACATTGTAGGACACGCAGAACAAGTTTAGTGTTTTTTTGGCTAAATTATGGTGAAACTTATGCAGGCTTTTATTATTATTATTATTATTATTCTTTATTTATAAAGCGCCAGCATATTCCGCAGCGCTGTACAATAAGCACAGTATAGACAGGGTTACAATACATTGAACAACATTTGACAAACAGTACAGGAGGAGATGAGGGCCCTATTCCCGTAGGAACTCACAATCTGGGAGGGTTGGGGTTGGAAACAGGAGGAGAGGACTGTAAGGTTAGAGTGATTGATGATTGCGTCAGTGAGTTGGGTGGTAGGCTTCCCTAAATAGGAATGTTTTAAGGGAGCGTTTGAAGGAAGAGAAGTTAGGGGAAAGTCTGACAGTATGAGGGAGAGCGTTCCAGAGAGTGGGGGCTGCGCGTGAGAAATCCTGCAGTCTATCATGGGAAGAGGTGATGCGGTGAGAAGCTAGGCGCAGGTCACTGTTTGACCTTAGGGAGCGGGCTGGGGTGTATTTGGTGATTAGTGAGGACAGGTAGTGGGGAGCTGAGTTAGTGAGGGTTTTGTAGGTAAGGATAAGGATTTTGAACTTAATTCTGCAGTGGATGGGGAGCCAGTGAAGGGACTCGCAGAGGGGAGCGGCAGAGACAGAGCGGCGGGTGAGGTGAATTAGTCTGGCGGAGGCGTTCAGGATGGATTGTAGGGGGAGAGGCGGGACAGAGGGAGGCCAGATAAGAGATTATTGCAATAGTCGAGTCGGGAGATTACCAGGGCGTGTATGAGTTGTTTTGTGGCGACAGCGGTAAGAAATGGCCGAATTCTGGAAATATTACGCAGTTGGTATCGGCAGGAGGAGGAAAGAGACTTGATGTGGGGGATGAAGGAAAGAGCAGAGTCAAGTGTAACTCCAAGACAGCGAACTTGGTTTGATGGGGAAATGGTGATACCCTCCACCGTGATAGAGAAGTCAGGAGGTGGGGAGGCATTGGAGGGAGGAATAAGTAGGAGTTCAGTCTTCGACATGTTGATCTTTAGGTGGTGGGAGGCCATCCAGGAGGAGATGCCAGATAAACAGTCACTGACTTTTGAAAGGACAGGGGGAGAGAGATCAGGGGTAGAGAGGTAGATCTGAGTGTCATCAGCGTAGAGGTGGTAATTGAAGCCAAAGCTGTTGATGATTTTGCCCAGGGAGGAGGTGTAGATGGAAAAGAGCAGAGGACCAAGGACAGAGCCTTGAGGTACACCAACAGATAGAGGCAATGAGGAGGAGGAGTTACCAGCAAAGGACACACAGAAGGACCTGTTGGATAAATAGGATTCGACCCAAGCGAGTGCAGTGTCACCGAGACCCAGAGAGTTGAGGGTCTGTAGAAGGAGGGGGTGGTCAACAGTGTCAAAAGCAGCCGAGAGGTCAAGCAGGATGAGAATAGAATAGTGGCCGTGTTTTTTAGCAGTTAGGAGGTCGTTGGTGACTTTGGTGAGGGCAGTTTCAGTTGAGTGTAGGGGACGGAAGCCAGATTGCAGGGGGTCAAGTAGGGAATTGGAGGACAGGAAGATTGAGAGGCGGTTGAAGACTAGTTTTTCTAAGAGCTTTGATGTGAAGGGAAGCAGGGATACAGGGCGGTAGTTGGATGGAGAGTTGGGATCTAGGGATGGTTTCTTTAGTAAAGGGGTAACTAGCGCGTGTTTGAAGGCGGATGGAAAGGAGCCAGTGGAGAGAGATAGGTTGAAGATGTGTGTGAGAGCAGGGGTGAGGGAGGAGGAGAGGGGAGGAATTAGATGTGAGGGAATGGGGTCGAGCGGGCATGTGGTGAGATGTGAGGAGGACAATAAGGAATTGACTTCCTCCTCAGTGGCTGGGAGGAAGCGGCAGAGGGTGGCAGAGGGGACCTGTGGGAGTGGAGGTGGCAGATAACTATCTTGTGTTGGGATGTTGCGTCTGATATTTAGAGTTTTACTGAGGAAGTAGTCTGCCAGGTCTTGAGCGCTGAAGGCAGCTGTGGGGGAGGTGCAGGTGGGTAGAGGAGGGTGTTGAAGGTGGACCAGAGCCGTTTAGGGTTGGAGGACAGCGTAGATATAAGAGATGAGAAGAAGGATTGTTTGGCCAAGTGGAGGGCAGAGGTGTATGACCGGAGAATAAACTTGAAGTGAACAAAATCAGCTTCAGAGCGGGATTTCCTCCAGGCACACTCTGCAGTGCGGGAGCATCTTTGCAGGTAGCGTGTCTGGAGGGTGTGCCAGGGCTGAAGCTGGCGGCGTGGGGCCTTACAGAGTCGAAGAGGAGCAAGAGTGTCTAGAGCAGAGATAAGAGTAGTGTTGTAGTGATTAGTGGCAGCATCAGGGCAGGTGAAGGATGAGGTATGAGGGAGGTGGTGAAGTAGGTTGGAGAATTGATGGGGGTCCACAGCATGTAGATTTCTGCGAGTGTGTGTGCGGGGTGGGGGAGCAGGGTGTTTAGGAAGTCCAGATAGGTTGAAAGAGAGAAGGTGGTGGTCAGAGATGGGGAAAGGGCGACAGTTGAACTCAGAGATGGAGCAGAGGTTGGAGAAGACAAGGTCAATAGCGTGACCATCGCGGTGGGTAGGGAGGAGGGAGGATTGTGTGAGTCCAAGGGAGGATGTGAGTGAAAGAAGTTTGGAGGCAGCAGGGGCGGAAGGATCGTCAATGGGAATGTTGAAGTCGCCGAGAATTAGGCATGGAAGATTAGAAGACAGGAAGTGAGAAAGCCAGGTAGCAAAGTGGTCAAAGAACTGGGAGGTTGGTCCCGGTGGGCGGTAGATGACTGCCACCCTGAGAGCCAGAGGAGAGAACAGGCGGATGCAGTGTGTCTCGAAGGAGGAGAAGGAGAGGGATGGAGGTGGAGGGAGATGCTGGTAGGTGCAGGTGGGAGAGAGCAGGATTCCGACCCCGCCACCATTTCTCTCACCCGGTCTGGGGGTATGGCTCAAGTGTAGACCGCCATGTGAGAGAGCAGCAACGGAGGCCGTGTCAGAGGGAGTTAGCCAGGTTTCAGTTAAAGCTAGGAGGTTGAAGGAGTTTGAAAGGAAGAGGTCATGGATTGCTGTGAGTTTGTTGCACACAGAGCGAGCGTTCCAGAGGGCGCAGGAGAAAGAGGACAGGCGCTGAGGGATTATGGGAATGAGGTTGCTGGGCTTGCAGGGAGGTGATTTATGTGCGATGGAGATAGGATGAGAGGGAAGTATTGGATGTGTTGTGGGGCCAGGGTTAGGGGATATGTCACCTGAATAGAGTAACAGCAGGAAGGTGAGAAAGAGAAGGTGGGAATGGGATTTGTGGGAGTGGGAGTGATTGGCAGCACGAGAGTTAGAGGGAGACCATGTTCTGAGGAAACAAAGGAGCTCATGTGAGGCCATCATGTGGGACGAGAGGAGGGAGGGAGAGATGCAGATAGTGTAGGGGTCGGTGGTAGAGGGGCAGGAGTTCCATTTAAGGAGAAAGGTAGAAGTAAAGAGCAGAAGCGTGAGAGAAAGCATGATATAGACGTGCGTTTACCCAGAGTAAAAGTGGGCCTTGCAGTTCCTTCCTCCAGTCCCGCAACTCCAGGAATCAACTCTGCGCGTCCACTTAAGATGCCACTGAACTCCAGGAATCAACTCTGCGCGTCCACTTAAGATGCCACTGAACTCCAGGAATCAACTCTGCGCGTCCACTTAAGATGCCACTTGAGGATGTCACAGGACCCAAGGCTCAGTGGAGCTGGTCTTAAATGTTATAAAGGGCGGACTGTTTACTTTTTAACTGCCTAAATGCAAACACCTGAAGCTGGATGGGCTGTGTCAATAGGGTAGGAGATTCACATGCTAATTAGCAAAGCACATGGTGGAGAAAAACAAAAATAAATAAACAGAAAAAAAAACCAAGGAAACGTTATAATGTGGGTGCCTGCGAATACTGGGGGTCCTACCAGCAAAAGTATGCAGGAGATCAGTTGAGATGTGGGTGTCTGTGAATAATGGGTGATAATGTCTTACCAGCAAAAGTATGCAGGCGATCAGATGAGATGTGGGTGTCTGAATAATGGGTGATAATGTCCTACCAGCAAAAGTATGCAGGCGATCAGATGAGATGTGGGTGTCTGAATAATGGGTGATAATGTCCTACCAGCAAAAGTATGCAGGCGATCAGATGAGATGTGGGTGTCTGAATAATGGGTGATAATGTCCTACCAGCAAAAGTATGCAGGCGATCAGATGAGATGTGGGTGTCTGAATAATGGGTGATAATGTCCTACCAGCAAAAGTATGCAGGCGATCAGATGAGATGTGGGTGTCTGAATAATGGGTGATAATGTCCTACCAGCAAAAGTATGCAGGCGATCAGATGAGATGTGGGTGTCTGAATAATGGGTGATAATGTCCTACCTGTGGAGAGAGGAGACACAGGACTTAGGGATCGTGATGGCGTAGGGGATCTTGGATAAAACTCCAGGAATCAACTCTGCGCGTCCAGGCTTTGGATGAAAGTAACAATAGGTGCTTTAAAATTGGGCCTTTAGTGTTGGCAACAGTGCCATCACACCGTAACCCCTCTGTGGTATTGTGGAAGAGTGCAGGGTTGGACGCTGCGGTCCAATATTAAAATGATATGAATCTGGTATAGGCGTCAGTGGCAGTGCACCCAAATGTTAGGCCTTTGGTGCCAGCTGTGCCAGCTAGTGCCTCCACAACGTAACCCCTCTGAGGTATTGTGGAAGAGTGCAGTGGTGGAGGTTTTGGTAATGCAGAAGAGATCCCCGATCTATTCAGTTACGTCAGCATCAGGGGATTGATAGCTGCTGATCCAGGACTGATTCATTTTTATAAATGTCAGCCGGTCTATAGAGTCGTGGACAGACGCACACTTTTGTCTGTGACAAAACCTCCAGCGGCACTGAACATCCTTTCAGAAAGCACGCTGGATGAAGGGCAACCTAGTAGCTGCATAGTATATTGGCTAAATTCTGGCCAGTGATCCAATCTCAACACCCAGTAAGCCAGTGTATCATCTGCTGTAAAGGTATCCAGGTCTGCCCTTGCCCCTAGGTAGTCCTGCACCATACGGTGAAGACGCTGGCAATGGGTGCCTACATTTGATGTCCCTGGGCGTCGTGGACTAAATTTTTTTAAAAAGGCATCAGTCAAGCGACCCCGGCCTTCACCGCTCTTCCTCTGATCATCCGCAGCCTCAGAAGCACCTGTGTCATCACTTGGTAACCTACCAGTGTCTGGAAAGGTGTTACACAAGTGTCGCTTTAGAGTGTCCTCAAGTTGTTTCATCCTGTGCTCCCTCTGTGCGGGCAGGATGAGCTCTGCAACTTTACCCTTGTATTGTGGATCAAGAAGGTTTGCCAACCAGTAATGATCCCTCTCCTTGATAGCATGAATCCTGGAGTCCTTTAGCAGGCTTTGCAGGATAAGGGAGCCCATGCAGCGTAGGTTGGAGGTGGCATTAGCTTCCGAGTCTTCCCTGGTCAATGAGGATGAGCCCAGGGACCCCATCGTGCACTTCCAGCCACGTACTAGTCCTTGGGTTTCTGGGCACACAAAACTCTCCCTTGAGGAATCCCCACCTTCAATGCCCCCACTACTTAAATATTCCTCCTCCTCCTCATCCTCCTTCTGTCTGATCTGAGGACCTGCAGGAATGCTGTCTGCGTAAAGACTGGAGCCTTGAGAGCTAGGGAAAGCCTACTCTTCCTCCCGCTGCTCTGCCTCTAGTGCCACATCTATAATTCCCTGCAGAGTGTGCTCCAGCAGGAACACTAAAGGAATTGTGTCACTTATGCATGCACTGTCCCTGCTCACCATCCTCGTTGCCTCCTCAAATGGTGACAGTACAGTGCATGCATCCTTGATCATCAGCCATTGCGGGGGGGGAACAAGTTGTCTTTGTGCCATACTCACACAGGTACTCATTGATGGCCTCTGTTGCTTGTGCAGATGCTGCAGCATTGCCAATGTCGAGTTCCACCTGGTGGGCATGTCACAGATCAGGCGGTTCGTGGAAGGCGGAATTCTCTTTGAATTTCTGCCAGGTGAACACTTGCTGGGAATGACCGTCTGAAGTGGCTGCAGACCTTTCTGGCCTGGCTGAGAAGCTGTGCCAGCCCTGGGTCCCTGGTTAGGAAACCACTAGATTTAGGACGTGTGCTAGGAATGGTACATGCGTCAATTTACCCTTGCGTAGGGCGGAGAGAAGGTTGCTGCCATTATCACAGACGACCATTCCCAGCTGAAGCTGGCGTGGTGTTAACCATCTCTGCACCTGCCCCTGCAGAGCTGACAGAATTTCCTGTACCCTAAACAAACCAGCTCAAGCACAGTATGGCATTTTTTTGCTTGAGCCATTGCGTAGCCCCTGCCACGTGTTGGTTTAACTGCCACTTCGCCAGAGACAGAGAAGGAGGAGGAAGAGGTGGTGGAGCAGACAGACCTCATACAAGCAGCTTTCTGGAGGCGTGGTGGATGAACAAGCTCCAGCACAGAGCCCTGTTCTGGATCCCTCCCAGCTGCAATCAGAGTTACCCAGTGTGCCGTGAAGGAAATGTAACGGCCCTGTCCATGCTTGCTGGACCACGTGTCTAAAGTCATGTGCACCTTGCTGCAGACTGCCTTTCCCAATGGCTCCATAACATTGTGATCCACGTGCTGGTATAGTGCTGGAATGGACTTCTGTGAAAAGAAATGGCGTTTTGGAACCTGCCACTGTGGTACAGCACATTCAGGAATTTCACAGAAGGAAGCAGAGTCCACCAGCTGGAAAGACAGCAGCTGTAATGCGAGTAATTTTGCTAAGCTGGCATTTAGACGCTGTGCTTGGGGATGGCTGGAACTATATTTTTTCTTACGCTGCAGCAGCTGGGACAACGTAATCTGACTGCGTAAATCTTCAGCTGATGGGATGCTGTCACATTGTGAGGAAGGACCTGGTACACCCATTAATGTACCCTCATCCCTGTCAGTGGAGGTTGTAGGCAATGACATGGCAGGACATATAGTGGGGGTAGAGACAGATGAGGAGGAGGGCCTATGCAAAGTGTTGTGCCAACGGGATGCGTGGCAGGTGGTCATATGTCGCCTCAAGCACGTGGTACCCAAGCGTGGGATGTCTTTCCCACGCTTGATCTTCAACTGACATAGATTACAAATAGCAACGGTGGGGTCTGTTGCACATTTCTTAAAGAACTCCCAGACAGCAGACTTCCTGTACATGTGCTTTGAGACAACAGCGCTCTGCACCTGAGCAGCTGTGACTTCTGATGCCTTGGACTGGCTATGGTTGGTTATAGAGGACGTTCTGCCTCGTTTTTGTTGTGCCTCCTAATCCTCCCTTGACTCCTCTGTTCGATCAGGCACCCAGATGGAGTCCCCCCAATAGCTGCTGGCGGTGAGAACACACAGATTACAACAATTCCCAGATACCTTGTAGAAGGGAGACCCCCCCAATAGCTGCTGGCACTGAGAAGACACACTAACAGAACAATCTCCTCTCAAAAAACACGTGCTGAAGGCTGTGTGAAGCCTTACATAGTGTGCTGCAGGACTTAGCTCTGTGAGCCCATGATTAGGCAAAATTTGCCCAATCAGGACTCTGAGCAGTGATTGGCATAGTCTTGCACCTGTCTTGCACCTGACCTGTGGTCAGGTGCAAGGCTGTAGCCAATTACAAGCTTCAGGCCAGTGGAAAAGTGCATTGTGGGCGAACTCGAACCAAACACGTGGAAATGTTCGAAGTTTGTGAACAGCCGAACGGCCGATGTTCGATGCGAACTCCGAACAGATCGAACCGAACAGCTAATCCCTAGCCACGAGCATCCACTCACTGGAGTCCATAGGACTCAATTGAGTTCCTCCCTGCCGGTCACGTGACCAACCGAATCTCGCCTCGCGAGATCTGGCCGGTCGGCATAGTGATACGCAGGGAGAGACTGTGGGGACTTTTTCCCCCAGTCTTTCCCTGCTCCCGCCGGCCGGAGGAGGCGAACAGAGCCGCGGTCCTCACCATGGGACAGAGGGTGAGTATCTGATTATTTTTGGCTGGTGTTAACGGATTCTGCAGAAGTGCAATCCGTAAACACCAAGTTCTGGCTCTGGTTAACTTTTCGTTGACCAGAGCCAGGCGTTAGTCAGCACTGGGACTTTGTAATCCAGCGCTGATTAACACTTTGCTTTGTTAAACATAGGGAGCACAAAGTACAGTAACCTCACGCTGAAAAGCGCAAGGTACCAAACGCAAACGGGTTTTTTAACCCGTTTGCGTTTGGATTGTAATATGCGGTAAATACCACGGCAAACGTTAATGGTCACGCAGGTGAGCATTAACGTTTGCGTGTAGATTGTAATAGAGCCCATAGATAGAAACATAGAAAAATGTCGGCAGATAAGAACCTTTTGGCCCATCTAGTCTGCCCAATTACATGGATACTTTACCTGGATTTATCTTTGTTTAGGATAGCCTTATGCCTATCCCATGCCTGCTTAAATTCAATTACTGTTTTGGCCTCTACCACTTCAACTGGAAGACTGTTCCATGTATCCACCACCCTCTCAGTAAAATAATGCTTCTTGATGTTACTTTTAAACCTTTGCCCCTCTAATCTAAGACTATGTCCTCTTGTTTTGCTACTTTGTTTCCTTTTAAATATACTCCCTTCCTCTACCTTGTGGATTCCCTTTACGTATTTAAATGTTTCTATCATATCTCCTCTGTCTCGTCTTTTTTCCAAGCTGTACATGTTAAGATCATTAAGCCTTTCCTGGTAACTTTTCTCCTTCAAGCCGTACACCATTTTAGTAGGCTTGTGCACCGATTTTTTTTTCGGTTCGAATTTTTCGGATTTTTAAAACTTTTCGATTCGGCTCGTTTCGACCGATTTTGGTTTCGATTCGATTCCGTTCGGCCTGTTTTTCGGGTACATTTTTTTTTCGGAATATCGACCATTTTTCGTATTTTCGTGTCACTGTGCTCGGTTTTTGTATCGACTTTTCGTGATTTCGGAAATTTTCGTTTTTCGGAATTGCACATTTTTCGGAAAATCGACCATTTTTCGTATTTTTCGTGTCATTTTACCCGTTTTTGTATCGACTTTTCGTTTTTCGGAAAATTTTCGTTTTTCGGAACATCTGTTCTCCTCGTTTGACACATTTCAAGTCCATTCGAAAAATCCGAAAATATTTCGTTTCGGCTCGGAATACATTTCGGATCTGAAATTTTCGGATCTAAAAATTTTCGGAAATTCGGCCGCATCCGAAAACACGAATCGTGAAATTTCGTGAAAATTCCGAAATTCCGAAACGCACATCCCTACATTTTAGTAGCCCTTCTCTGAACTCTCTCTAAGATGTCTATATCCTTCTGGAGATACGGTCTCCAGTACTGCACACAGTACTCCAAGTGAGGTCTCACCAGTGCTCTGTACAGTGGCATGAGCACTTCCCTTTTCCTACTGATAATACCTCTCCCTACACAACCAAGCATTCTGCTAGCATTTCCTGCTGCTCTATTACATTGACTACTTACCCTTAGATGGGGAGTTTGTAATTTATGTTGTTTAGGTTTTATCCCAAAGAGCATCATAACAGTTTTGTCAGCTTTTAAAAAAAGTTTGTTACCTTTGATCCACTTTTCTACCTCTGTGAATTGTTCTTGCAGCACGGCCTCCAGCTGTGGGAGATTTGGTTTGCTGTTATAGATCACGGTGTCGTCTGCATACATGTGTACAGTTGAGGCTTTGCAGATATTGGGCAGATCATTTATGAATATCATGAATAGCAGGGGGTCGAGTATTGAGCCTTGGGGTACACCGCACGTGACTGGGAGGGGGAGGGAGGAGCTGCCAGAAATGGACACATGTTGCGATCGGTCGGATACATACGATTGACACCAGGTTAGCGTGCGATCACCAATACTGGAGTTTTTAAGTTTTTGTAATAGGATGCCATGGTCTACTGTGTCAAAGGCCTTGGCACAATTAAGGAAGATGGCTCCAGTTAGGTTTCCAAGTTCCATGCCAGCCTGGACATCATTGGAAACTTTTACAAGGGCAGTTGTAGTTGAGTGATTTGGCCGAAAGCTGGATTAATCTGGGTTAAATAGTTCTGATATTGATAATAATCACGTAATTGTGTGTAGACGCATTTTTCCAACATTTTTGACATTACAGGGAGCAATGATATCGGACGGTAGTTGGATACCAAAGTACTGTCACCACTTTTATGGATAGGTACCACTCTCGCAGTCTTCCGGAGTTTGGGTATGTATCCAGCTACCAGTGATTCATTGATTAGGTGTCATGATCCACCTGGGGTACTGTCAGGGATCACATATCCTAAAGCCTGGCAGCCCCTTTAAGTCATGCTCAACCCAGGTTCCTATGTAATTGGCTGTAAACTGTGCACACAGAGACTACAGGTTCTCCTAATGTCTGTTAATGGGGCCTCCTTAACCCTTTCGCTGCTGAGGCTTTTCCCGCCCCTGTGCTGAGGTCATTTTTACCGGTTTTGCTCATCATGTTTAAACGTGTTTTGAAGGCTTATTTTAGTATATGACCCAGACATATTATATATCGTTCTTTCCGTCAGACTCGGTAGATTCATAATATGTCATTATTATATGTATACGTTATGTCATGTCTGTATATTATAACAAAAAATGCAATAAAATATGTATTTTCAATAATTTACAATGTGTAAAGTGGTTTTTTTCACATTTTAACATGGGAGCAATTGCGGTTATATTTTGTATGGGGTGCGCTTGTTAAAAAAATTAGAGATGGGGTCTCGTTACATTTTTTTTTGGGGAAAATTACACTATTTTTAACAAACGCACCGCATACAAAAATCGTTAGTGCAGCATCATTGTTCACATTATAATTGAAATGGGAACAATATTGCTGCATTAACAAACAAAAAAATAAATAAAAAATAAATAAAAAACAAAATTATAAAAAAAAAATAAACACTTTTTTTTGCATTTTTTTTTTTTGACAAAATTTTTCACAGTAGTGTTTGGTATCGTTGGAACGGCCATGCTCTGGCCGATCCAACCATACCAAACTTTAACCCCTAGCTGCCACGGATCGGGAGATAGGGAGTTCCAATGAACTCCCTATCTCCACCGTTGGTGGCAGTTAGGGGTTAAGTCCAGGACTGGCGTCATCGTGCTACGCACGATGACGCCAGTCCTCAGGGGGAGTTCCCGGAGGCTTGGCCGACATCCAAGATGTCGGCCAGCTCCGGGAAAGGATCGCGAACCGGCGCTTTTCAGCGCCGATTCGCGATCCAGCTCCCTAGGGGTTAATGCCAGGCACCATTTGGAAGGGCAGGCTGTGCCCTTCCAAATGGTGCCTGGTTTAACCCCCGCAACGCCGCCGATCGGGAGGGAGAGAGGTCCAAAGGACCTCCCCCCTCCCTTTCAGGCGCCTCCTCCGCACATGCGGGGGGGGGGGGCGCCTGAATTAGGTGTCATCGCGCTGCCGCGATGACACCTAACTCCAGCGGCTGCGGTTCCGGATGCGCGGCTGACATCGAGGATGTCAGCCCGCACCGGAGGGGCCAGCGATCGGCCGGAACCCGGCCGAACGCTGACCCCAATGGGAGGACGCGCTCAGCGCGTCCTCCGCATACCAGCGGTAAGTGGTTAAAAGGAGGTCGCACCCTCTGATCTGGACTTCCTCATTGAAGTTATAACCTTGAACCTTACAGACCTGTGTCCAACTTGCTCCTGTACCCCTTGGATTCCTATCTGATGGATTTACCTTCTGAACACCCTCTGGACTACCCATCTGATTACCTTCTGTACCCATCTGGAAACCCTCCTGTGAACCATTTCCTCCTCTGCTATACCGGTAACCCCCATTCACTTGCTACCAGTTCCTCTATTGGATTTACGTGTATGACCCCTGGCTATGGACTTCTGATGTATCTATGATCTGTATCCCACGACTTCTGCTTGAAAACCTGACTACGAGATTGCCTTACCCTATATCTGGATACCTTGCCATGGACATTATCATTTATCTGTCTAGTTAATATTCTGTTGTTTTCTATTCAGTATCTGCCACCCTATTTAGTTGTACGTATTTTCAGTTTCCTCCTGTGTCTCCTAGTTTTCATCCTGTTTAATCCTTTTTCCTCTTCGTTCTGCTCATTGCCTCCCTCTATCTTAGCCATCCATCTTTATTCATTTACTTCTGCTGATTTGTTTATTATAATAAATATCTTGTTTGACCCCCTCAACCTGCATACTTCATTATAGCTCACTGCAAACTGGGCACACACCTGCAATCCATGCAGAGTTCACATGACATTAGGGTTGCGACAGGATTTGCAGTTTTCCATGCAGTGTGCTAGTAAGGTACATGTCACACAGCAAGGAAACCTGTCACTCATTAGCATCCTCCAGAGTGACATGTACTTCTGTAGTGTGCTTATAAGTGACACGTTCCCTTGCATCCAACTAAATTAATATTACAATATACATCAAACAAATATGTAAACCTCTGTACTTGCCTAGAGATGAAGCAGGATTTTGAATCAGATGAAGCCGGTGCCTCCAGTAGTACCTTCTGTCGTGCATTCGACTGTCTTCAGCAGTGACCTCCCGTGTCATGTTTAATGGAAGCTTAAAGTGTTTATTTATCCAAATACATGTGCTACGGAGTGACATGTACCTTGCACTGTGCTGCTGTGTAAAATATTTCCCTGCGGGGAGATACTGAGGGACACGAATCTTGGTAAAACACTGCAAGTGAACAAGTCACTCAGTAGCACCCTGCCAGGGAGCATGTCACTCAGTAGCACCCTGCCAGGGAGCATGTCACTCAGTAGATCTTGTACTGTGCTAATGAGTGAAGTATTTCCTAGCAGTGTGCTATTGTGTGACATGTTTCCGTGTGGTGTGTTACTCATTAGCACACTTCAGAGGTACATGTACTTCTGTAGTGTGCTAATGAGTGACATTCCCTTGCTGTCTGACAATGAGTGACGTGTTCCCTTGCAGTGTGTTGTGTGACATGTACCTTAGCACACTGCATGGACACATGTCAAACAACATGGAAGGTAGGTATGTAGAATCGGATAAAAGTCACGCTGACTGCCTCAATGAATATTTTTGTTCAGTCTTTGCAGAAGGAAAGGGACCTCAGTTAGGAGGAAACACTAACGAGACATTTACATATCAGTTTACAGAGGAGAAGGTTCTACAGCAGCTGTTTAAAGTAAAGACAAATAAGTCAATGGGGCCTGATGGGATCCACCCTAAATTATTAAAAGAGCTCAGTGATGTAATAGCAAAACCGTTAACAGATTTATTTAACCAAATCCTTGCTAACGGGAGTCGTCCCAGAAGACTGGAAATTAGGAAATGTTGTGCCCATTTACAAGAAGGGTAGTAAGGAGGAATCGGAACTATAGGCCAGTTAGTCTTACGTCAGTAGTGGGGAAATTAATGGAAACCATGTTAAAGGAAAGGATTGTTGAACATCTAAAAACACATAGATTACAGGATCAGAAACAACATGGGTTTACCTCAGGGAGATCATGCCAAACTAATCTTATTGACTTTTTTTTTGATTGGGTAACAAAAATAATAGACACAGGTGGTGCAGTAGACATTGCTTATTTAGATTTCAGTAAGGCTTTTGATACTGTTCCGCATAGAAAAGACAAAAAGACAGTGGCTCGGTCCTCATTTTCCTACAGAGCACCACAATTATGGAATAACCTCCCAGACGCCAGGACCTGCACCTTACTTGCAATATCACAATACAAAAAAAAAGTGGCTCGATCCTCATTTTCCTACAGAGCACCACAATTATGGAATAACCTCCCAGACACCATCAAATCTTCCCCCAGTCTTAAGTCACTCAAAAGCTCCTTACTAACATACCTCAATACAGAATACACCTGTAAACATGTAACCTAGTGACTATATTTCCTACATATTTATTTTCTGCTAATCTGTATATTTGTGTTGTTTTTATAATATCTTGCATTGTATTACTTTGTATTTCTGTAACTGTAACACTCAATGTTCTCGAACCCAGGACATACTTGAAACCAAGAGAAATCTCAATGTATCCTTCCTGGTAAAATCCTTTATAAATAAATAAATAAATAAAAATAAATAGAAGGCTTATCAATAAATTGCAATCTTTGAGCTTGCATTCCAATATTGTTGAATGGATTAGGCAGTGGCTGAGTGCCAGGCAACAGAGGGTTGTGGTAAATGGAGTTTATTCGGCGCAAGGTCTTGTTACCAGTGGGGTACCTCAGGGGTCAGTACTTGGACCCATTCTCATTAGCACACTAGAGTGAAATGCACTTCTGTAGTGTGCTCATGAGTGGCATTCCCTTGCAGTGTGTTGTGTGACGTGTGGCTGTGCTAATGATTGACATTTCCTTGCTGTCTGACATGTACTGTAGCACACTGCATGGAAACATGTCACACAATAGCACACTGCAAGGAAACTGTAGTGTGCTAATGAGTTATGTGTAAATAAGGGTTAGATTACATTAAATTAACATTTTAAAATTGCCCTTGCTGAATCTTATACTATCTGCAGTTGAAAATGTAACCAGAGCAATTCTAAAGTTTAATCTAGCCCTTAATTAATACTAAATAGACATGTGCACAGCACAAAATTTTGTTTTGAACTAATGGATTAGTACTAAAATGCAATTTATTTAGTTGCTAAAGAAATTCGTTTTCAGTTCTTTAGTATGAAAACTAATTTCGTTCATCCGAAAACCAGTGGATACAATTACTATTGTTGTGGTGGCTCCTCAGAGGGCTGAGATCGCTGCTTGTTACAGTATCTCTCACTCTCAGCACAATGTGGGCCATATTACATAGCTGGTGCTAACTTAACCAGAGCTGTTGTAACCTTCCCAGAGCCATTATAGCCTATGGAGGTTTTCAGTTTACAACAGGTTAAGTTAGCACCAACATTGTAATACTGCCCCGTGTCAGGCAAAGCTGTTACAGTAACTGACTGCTGCTCATCACAGCGCTCAGAGTTTCTGTAAAACTAGTAAATAATATTTTTATATGTAAGAGGTTAGAACAATATTATTTCCTTGTTTTACTGAAACTCTGAGCGCTGTTACAGTCAGTTACTGTAACAACTGAGCCTGATTCATTGTACTGAGATATAATGTAACAAGCAGCCGATCTCAGCGCTCACAGCCACTGGATTTAAAGGGCTAAAAAAAAAAAGGCTCCTCTCTGTATAATGTTTAGAACATCCTCCTGCATTAATTAATACCCCTCTTTGTATAATGTAGATAACATCCTCCTGCATTAATGTCCCTCTCTGTATAGAACATTCTCCTCAATTTATACCTTTCTCTGTATAATGTATATAACATCCTCCTGCATTAATACCCCTCTCTGTATAATGTATAGAACATACTCCTGCATTAATTAATGCCACTCTCTGTATAGAACATCCTACTGCATTGGCATGTGGAGGGTGCAGAACTTCGGATGTTGCGATGTTGCGATCTTCATTGCTGGTCTCCTTCACTCATCAATGTAATATCACAAAAAGGACTGAAACTAAAATGTAGTGCATTTTATTTTAGTTTCTTTCGTTTTTTGTACTGAGCAGTTTCGTTTCTCTTGAGTCATACTAAAACTAAATTATCCCAAAATTCGGACTAAAATCGTTTTAGTACTAAAACGAATGCACATGTCTAATACTAAAGCAGATATCAGCCACATATGTAAACCTCTGTACTTACCTAGAAATGAGGCGGGCTTTTCTCCACCTGTCACAACCAGCAGAAGCTACAAAAAAAAGCGATGCTCACTAAACTAACTAAATTACAATAAAAATAATATAAACCTCTGAATTTACCAGATGCTGAAACACTATTTTCTCCTCCCTTCTTTCAAGCCGTCTGCTCACAAGCACCTTTCGACTTCAGTCCTGTCGCACTCTCCTCTTCCCTCGTGCATTTTCTCTCCTCATTCGCGCCTTCACTCATGCCTTTCCCCTCGCTTTCAGTTATATCCGGCGGAAGATGACTGTTTAAGCAATCTATACAGCCGTAAGCTGTTATGCGGCAGTAACAGCAAGAAGGCTGCGCATCTTCACTGGTCTCACGATTCGATTACAATTATCCTGTCAACGATTCGATTCCACGATTACTGCCCAATGTGCCCATGGTTTTACACTCACAGATTCACACTCACTGATACACACAGATGCAAACATACTGTATGCACTCAGATACACACAACCTACGCTCAGATTCAGTCACTTATTATTAATTTATAGTCCCCCCCCTTCCGCGCACCTTCTTTCCCTCCTTTTTCCATTGTGTTCCTCTCTCTACCCCTTTCACCCTCTTCCTCCCCTTCCCTTCTTTCCATGTAAATACTCCCTCTTCCAAGTCCATTACCCTCCGCTTTTTCATGCTCCATCCTTTAAATGTACAGTCCAGTCCACCCCCCTTTATCATGTCCACCCCCTTCTTTTTCAGTCCATTTCACCCCCTCTTTTTGTGTTCATTCCTCCCACCATTTATGTTAATTTCCCCCTCCTTTAGTGATCATTCCCTCTAATTCCCCCTCCCTTGTGTGTGTGTGTTCATCTCCCCCTTGTGTGTGTGTGTTCATCTCCCCCCTTGTGTGTGTGTGTTCATCTCCCCCCTTGTGTGTGTGTGTTCATCTCCCCCCTTGTGTGTGTGTGTTCATCTCCCCCCTTGTGTGTGTGTGTTCATCTCCCCCCTTGTGTGTGTGTTCATCTCCCCCCTTGTGTGTGTGTTCATCTCCCCCCTTGTGTGTGTGTGTGTTCATCTCCCCCCTTGTGTGTGTGTGTTCATTCCCCCCTTGTGTGTGTGTTCATCTCCCCCCTTGTGTGTGTGTTCATCTCCCCCCTTGTGTGTGTGTTCATCTCCCCCTTGTGTGTGTGTTCATCTCCCCCCTGTGTGTGTGTGTTCATCTCCCCCTCCCTTGTGTGTGTGTGTTCATCTCCCCCCTTGTGTGTGTGTTCATTCCCCCCTTGTGTGTGTGTGTTCATCTCCCCCCTTGTGTGTGTGTTCATCTCTCCCCTTGTGTGTGTGTGTTCATCTCCCCCTTGTGTGTGTGTGTTTATCTCCCCCCTTGTGTGTGTGTGTTTATCTCCCCCTTGTGTGTGTGTGTGTTCATCTCCCCCTTGTGTGTGTGCTCATCTCCCCCTCCCTTGTGTGTGTGCTCATCTCCCCCTCCCTTGTGTGTTCTTCTCCTCCCTTGTGTGTGTGTGTGTTCTTCTCCTCCCTTGTGTGTGTGTGTTTTTCTCCTCCCTTGTGTGTGTGTGTTCATCTCCCCCTCCCTTGTGCGTGTGTTCATCTCCCCCTCCCTTGTGCGTGTGTTCTTCTCCTCCCTTGTGTTTGTGTGTTCTTCTCCTCCCTTGTGTGTGTGTTCTTCTCCTCCCTTGTGTGTGTGGTTTTCTCCTCCCTTGTGTGTGTGTGTTCATCTCCCCCTCCCTTGTGTGTGTGTTCATCTCCCCCTCCCTTGTGCGTGTGTTCATCTCCCCCTCCCTTGTGCGTGTGTTCATCTCCCCCTCCCTTGTGCGTGTGTTCATCTCCCCCTCCCTTGTGCGTGTGTTCATCTCCCCCTCCTTGTGTGAGTTCATCTTCCCCTCCCTTGTGTGTGCGTTCATCTTCCCCTCCCTTGTGTGTGCGTTCATCTCCCCCTTCCGTGTGTGTGTGTGTGTGTGTGTGTTCATCTCCCCCTTCCTTGTGTGTGTGTGTGTGTGTGTTCATCTCCCCCTCCCTTGTGTGTAGCCAGCAGCAGGGCTTTGCTCCGTTGCTCCTCGGCTGCTGAGTGCATGTGCATGGAGCGCTGGGAGGAAGTGACGTTAAATGATCACTTCCTCCCAGCGCTGCCATGGCACAGAATGGGACTGCCTGGGAGGAGGTCAGAGGTGTGGCCAGTGAATCAATGCTAGGACGTAATGCATCGATTCAGCATCGCAGACAGCAGCGCAGCATCACAATGCTGATTATTTTTGACAGCCCTAAACGGCAGTGAGGCAAGTTTATGGCCTGCGTGCCAGCACAGAGGGCCCCGTGTGCCATAGGTTCACCATCGCTGGTCTAGAGTGTCCCTATATTTGGTAGACATGCGAACAGGTAATAAATTAAATCAATTATTTTCCTAATTTAATATCCTGCCATTATATTTAAAATCCACAAGTCCTTTAATATTTATTTATAAAGTATTTTTCCAGGAAGGATACATTGAGATTTCTCTTTTTATTTCACTGATAAGGTACAACCCACAAGCCCATAATATACTTTTTCAACTTTTACACTAAAAAATGCGCAAGTCTGGGGGGTAGAGCAAGACTGGCATTCGAATAAAAATAAGATTCGCGTTTTACGGGATGTACATTAAAAAACGCTCCGAAATTTATAGCGAAGCGCGTTTTTAATGTAATACACACAAGTTCGGGACTTCTAAGTACAATGTGCATAGAATCCAATCAAGTCCTATATTTGGATCTGAACGAATACAATCATATCGGTTCGGATCAATTTGGAATGTTTTTATAAGTCCAAATAGTTGGATTTCCATTTATTCGGCCGAATTCCGTACTGATCCGAACGTAATTGCATGCATGGCTACTATTTGCCATATGTGTGATAGGAGTCAAATTGATGCCAACTCTCTATGATGCAAACTCTATGCGTTGATCAGCCACCATTAATTATTAGGGTTATTCAAAGAGCTCCGAATTGCTTGAGAAAGGTAACCGAACGCTGAAATTCAGAGTATGGTTACCTTTCCTGGCCATTCGGCTATCCGAGCAGGCAATTCGCCAAATCCTGGCGAATTGCCTCCACATACAGTGCCTGTTCGTTGCCTGTTCGAGGGCAGTGAATCCCCATAGAGAAGCACTGCTTTGTCTATTCAGAGAACAAAAACCAGCAGTGAAAGTTTCCCGAAATGCCCTGCTATTCGGTGGTTTATTAATTCGGCAGGTTAATTCAGGCAAATCCCATAGGCTTCAATGTTAAAAATATTCCCGTTTTAACGCAATATATAATAAACACAGCAATACAACGGAAGTTGACCTTCCAAGGTTAGGGGGTAACCCAATTTCGATTTGAAAAAACAGTTTAACCAACTTTATTTTAAATAATAGTACAACCAATTCAAAACAATATTAAAACAACACAAATAGAATAATGTGGTATATGTAATGGTATATCTGGAAAAAATGGTCCTAGATCCACAATACGTATCACTAATGCAATTATGAGAGTTAAAGAGATATAATCTAGATAACATATATGGATATCATAATTAGAGGACTTGTCCTATGGCCATGTGAATGCAGGTAAATGTAATGAGGGGTAAGGATAACCCAGCATAACCAAGATGCATAATAACAATTATCCCAGATATAGATTAACTCTTTATAGATTCCTGAGGGACACTTGTAATTTATAATCCCATAAGAAACTCCTGGTTATAGAGCACTCTGCTTCTCTAGTAAGTGCATGATCGACAGTATCGTACCAGTATATGGTGCAACAGCTTGATATCATTTAAAGTTAAAGTTAACCAGCGTATATAGTCTCATTAAGGCAAATGAAAAACCATGCGTTATTGGTTAAGGCAAAAACATCCAATTCCCAGAACTAGCATTGGTAGTCGACCTAACCAGCGTTCTTTCATTAGCACATATTAAACGATAGTTGCTGTAAGGTTGATGGATATATTAGATGCCTGCACACCGCGTGACCGCCGTTTGTTGGATCATATAACGCTTGCAATTAACCAGAACAGCTTTTCCCATATACGTGTTTAGTTAATGATTGCTGTACGATTGTTACAAACCAGATCAGTTGTATAGGTGCATATACACCGCAGTATAATGTGTTTATACAGGGGTAAGGTATTAAACAACGATTGCTGCCATATAAGTAGAATAGTTGGAATAATTAATATACTAAGTGCACGTACACCGCGTGACCACCACTTGTTAGATCGTATAACACTTATATTAAATAATCCAGCTTTTCCTTTATGCAAGTTTTAATTAGCTGCAAATTGTCACGATTTAAATCGATTGCATAAGTGCATACACATCACGATTGCTCCGCATAATTTCAGAGTAATTTAGCCCAAATAGATCATATAACGTTAATGATCAATTCACCAGCGTTTCCCAAATAAGGATACTGAACAGCAATTGCTGCAAATTGTGGCAAGAAAGGCGCCTACAGCTAGCATAAATGCGTATATACATATGCACAGCAACCGCATCACATGGTATTGAACAACAATTGCTACCATATGACTGAAGCAATTGAGATTGATTGATATATTAGGTACACATACACCATGTGTCAGCCGTTCAATAGGTCATAGCGCCAATGATTTAAACATTATTTTTCCTTATATATGCATTGAGTAATAATTGCTATAGAGTTGTCACGGTTTAGATCGAAAAAATAAGTGCATATACACCGCGGTCGCGCCGCGTAGCGTCAAGCCAATATTTTGCCTAATGAATAGTATGACATTAATGGTCAGATTCAGCAGTATTTAAGATAAGGACACTGAACAGTGATTCGTGCAAGTTTGTAACAGCAAAAGCGCCTACAATTGACATAAGTGCGTATATATGTATGCACAACGGCCGCATCACATGGTATTACCAACAATTACCACCATATAATTTAGAAATGGTTTGATATATTAGATACACATGCACCGTGTGACCGCCGCTCAATAAATCATGGCGCTTTGTAATTTAAGCGGAACAATCTTTTCCCATGCACATATACTTGTTAAGTAATAATTACTGCAGAATTGTCACAATTTAGGTCAATAACATAGGTACGTAAATATCGCGGTCACGCGGTCACGCGTTCCCAAACGGAAGTGACGGTATTTGGGAGATCACATGTCTGACTTATATGCCTCATTTGCATACTGATTACCGTTTTTCCCAGCATGCATCAAAAAAGAGTATATATTGATGGCCCTGCACAGAGTAACATCACTCTTGATGAAGCCGTGATTGGAAACGGCGAAACGCGTTGAGTCCTTACTCTGAGTTTTATACTCGTTTTAACAGACACTATGATGGTTCTATTTTTTATATAGTTTTGGTAATTTGGTCAAAATCCTATTTGGCGACCATGTGATGCTGTAGGCGCCTCTGTTGTTACAAAGTGCAGTAATTGTTGTTCAGTATCCTTATCTTTGGAAACACCGCTGATTTGACCATTGGCGCTACATGATTTATTAGGTTAAAATTGGCCTGATGTTATGCGGCGTGACCGCGATATTTACGTACCTATGTTATTGACCTAAATTGTGACAATTCTGCAGTAATTATTACTTAACAAGTATATGTGCATGGGAAAAGATTGTTCCGCTTAAATTACAAAGCGCCATGATTTATTGAGCGGCGGTCACACGGTGCATGTGTATCTAATATATCAAACCATTTCTAAATTATATGGTGGTAATTGTTGGTAATACCATGTGATGCGGCCGTTGTGCATACATATATACGCACTTATGTCAATTGTAGGCGCTTTTGCTGTTACAAACTTGCACGAATCACTGTTCAGTGTCCTTATCTTAAATACTGCTGAATCTGACCATTAATGTCATACTATTCATTAGGCAAAATATTGGCTTGACGCTACGCGGCGCGACCGCGGTGTATATGCACTTATTTTTTCGATCTAAACCGTGACAACTCTATAGCAATTATTACTCAATGCATATATAAGGAAAAATAATGTTTAAATCATTGGCGCTATGACCTATTGAACGGCTGACACATGGTGTATGTGTACCTAATATATCAATCAATCTCAATTGCTTCAGTCATATGGTAGCAATTGTTGTTCAATACCATGTGATGCGGTTGCTGTGCATATGTATATACGCATTTATGCTAGCTGTAGGCGCCTTTCTTGCCACAATTTGCAGCAATTGCTGTTCAGTATCCTTATTTGGGAAACGCTGGTGAATTGATCATTAACGTTATATGATCTATTTGGGCTAAAATTACTCTGAAATTATGCGGAGCAATCGTGATGTGTATGCACTTATGCAATCGATTTAAATCGTGACAATTTGCAGCTAATTAAAACTTGCATAAAGGAAAAGCTGGATTATTTAATATAAGTGTTATACGATCTAACAAGTGGTGGTCACGCGGTGTACGTGCACTTAGTATATTAATCATTCCAACTATTCTATTTATATGGCAGCAATCGTTGTTTAATACCTTACCCCTGTATAAACACATTATACTGCGGTGTATATGCACCTATACAACTGATCTGATTTGTAACAATCGTACAGCAATCATTAACTAAACACGTATATGGGAAAAGCTGTTCTGGTTAATTGCAAGCGTTATATGATCCAACAAACGGCGGTCACGCGGTGTGCAGGCATCTAATATATCCATCAACCTTACAGCAACTATCGTTTAATATGTGCTAATGAAAGAACGCTGGTTAGGTCGACTACCAATGCTAGTTCTGGGAATTGGATGTTTTTGCCTTAACCAATAACGCATGGTTTTTCATTTGCCTTAATGAGACTATATACGCTGGTTAACTTTAACTTTAAATGATATCAAGCTGTTGCACCATATACTGGTACGATACTGTCGATCATGCACTTACTAGAGAAGCAGAGTGCTCTATAACCAGGAGTTTCTTATGGGATTATAAATTACAAGTGTCCCTCAGGAATCTATAAAGAGTTAATCTATATCTGGGATAATTGTTATTATGCATCTTGGTTATGCTGGGTTATCCTTACCCCTCATTACATTTACCTGCATTCACATGGCCATAGGACAAGTCCTCTAATTATGATATCCATATATGTTATCTAGATTATATCTCTTTAACTCTCATAATTGCATTAGTGATACGTATTGTGGATCTAGGACCATTTTTTCCAGATATACCATTACATATACCACATTATTCTATTTGTGTTGTTTTAATATTGTTTTGAATTGGTTGTACTATTATTTAAAATAAAGTTGGTTAAACTGTTTTTTCAAATATATAATAAACCGTTTATTATTTTATTTTGCAGTAAAAAGTGTTTTATTTTCAGATTTTTTTAGGATCTTTTAGGCATTTTTTGGGATTTTTTTTGCAAACATTTTTTTTCCGTTTTTTTTTTTAAATCGTTTTTTCTTTTTTCTGTAACAGCCCATTTTATTATTCATTGGATCTTATATGTAAATTTCATACATTTTCGCTCAGTAGTTTGTTTGCAAACAGCGTTTCACTTTTCAAACATTCAAGCAAACTGTTTTCTTTTTTTCTTCACCTCCTTCGTCTGCGGTGTTGGCTTTTTCCGGTGTCTGCTCTGCGCTGTGATCGGCTCCTGCTTGGGTTTCTCCGGCGTCTTCGGCAGATTAATCCAGATGTTTTTGCGGGTTTCGGTGTACATTCACCCTCGTTTTGTGTTGAGTTTTCGGCGGGTTTGCAGCGACTTTACCCTGCACTACGACGGCCCTGTGGTGCTTGCTGAATACACTGCAGGGTCGCCGAAATGGGATCGCCAAATCGCACCGAATTGAAGAGAACGAAAAGTCACTGAACGTGCGGTGACTTTTCGATTCTCTTTGAATAACCCTGTGAGTGTTTGCCCGCTGGGCGATAGTTCTGTCTGCAGTCAAATATATGTAAATCTGTTAACTGTTTATTTGAACTGAACCTTACTGTCGAACCGAATCCTAGCATGAACGCATAATCTGAGTAGCATAATATTCACAACCAAGAGACAGAGGGCACTATTCCCTAGTGAATGTTATTGTTAGCGTTCGGATGTGTAAGTGTTACCGCCAGGATAAGTGGCTTTAACGCATGCCCCCATATTACCTTCCTGACACTAAACCCGTATCCGTTAGCGAATTTGTGATTGCACTAGCTTCCACGATCTTGCTGTACTTTGCGCATCCTATACTTAACATGGGGAGCGCAATCAGTAATTAGCGAATCGATAAGTAAGTGCTAGCGTTAATTACTGTCTGGACGCACAAGGCAAAGTTTTTGCTCCTACTACTACTACAAGCTGGTGCTAAATGATTCCGACTTTGCAAAATCATTTAGCACCCCCTAAACCCCCCCCCAATAAATCCCATACTCACCTATCATCCCACGGCAAGAACAGTGTCTCGATCTGTCGCTTTTTCTGTCTGTGAACAGAGTGTGACTGTGAACAAGTAGTAGCTACGTGATCTCCCGAGAGCGAGATTGCGCAGGGCTCGCGGCCAGAAGTGCAAACCTCCATGAAGTCCTATGGACCTCTCCTACGTCCAAGTCACCCTTTGCCTATAAGGGTACAAGGTGTCTAGGTTTATGTATTAATATTGTTAATAAGTTATATTGTTTTTTTATATGTTAGTGTTAATATTGCTATTATCATTATTGTGTTTGTCACTACAGTCCTTTCCAACCCCCCATCTGTAATAGAATATGTTTTACAGCTGTGACAGGTTTGATTGGCCATTGTCTACTAAACATTGCTGCTCTGTCAGACTATTGTGCGCTGGAGCTATCTGTTATCCATTATCTAACATATGTAGACAGTCTGATGCTCATGCTGTGATTATTGGTACTCTATTGTGTCATAATTAAACAATGGTTTTGGTTTACACAGGAGGAGGGGGCATCAGGGTGTCATCTACCATTGGTCTCCAGTTCCCTCCTTGCACTGTATAGATTTGCTTCATATGTTTAATTAAAGTCTGTCTGTTCTACCCTAGTACCGAGTGCTGCCTCCATGCCTGGTGAACGCTATAACCACTCTTTTCATTGTACCTGTCGTTTAGCTTCAGCTAAAGGCTAGAGAAAGCATGAAAGATTGGTGGGAGAACGGATGTCCTGCAATGGAGTGGTATTATCAGATGTAACCCAGTTGGGATGCTGAGAACTGCTACAGTAATTACTCATAGCAATAAAGGTCAAAAGATCAAAATAAATACATACTTGAATTCAGACTACACATTATATATATATATATATATATATATATATATATAAAGTTAGTTGAATTATGTGAAACCTATTTTTACCTCGTTTTTCTCCTCTTTCCGTGAAATCCTATTTCAGGATCAAGATCTTCATGTGCCAGAGCTTTTGAGGTTCCATAGATGCCACCAAATTGTCACATTCGCTATAGTGCTCGCCCCTGAGAAATGTAATTTGGATCCTTTTGGACAGATTTCGTTGGTACTTGAATTCACAGGAGTCAAGACTGCTAATCCCAGCACTCCCAGCCAGGGAGGTCAGACAGAATGTAAATACTAGATACCACTCAGTAGCATATGATTTCGTCATCAAGTGTCTACAGAGCGAAAGCACTTTAACTATGCACAGACAGAGATAGTTCAGAAGTGTCATACAGCAGTGGTCAACACAATCGTGGTCAAATGTATAATCAGAGTTGGCACCAGAGGGGGTGGTCATACATGCAAGGTTGGCAACAGAGAGGACTCTCATATATTTTGTTTCAGCAAGGCAGAACGTATGTTCACTGAAGTCTGCACCCTGTAGGGCAGAACCACACTTGGCAGTGATGTGAAACAATCTGCACATACACTCAGCGTCCGCAGAGAGTACTATGAGCATACACAGGGAGTCAGATAGGAGAATCGTCAAGTAGGCAGTCCGGGTCAAACACAGGAGAGGTCCTCATACAGGCAAAGTCGGCAACAGAACAATAAACACACCGAGACACAAGTGAACACAGCAGGCTATGCGGGAATAACTCCATGTTAGGGCGGCGAGCAGAATCTAGCGCTCTGCATTTAAGGCCGGCGGCTTCGCGTCATCACGCTAAGCCCCGCCCCTTCCGACGCCGATCGGCCAGCCTGAACTCCTGGCACCCGGCCAGCTAGCGATGCCGCCAGGGGCACCCAGACCCCCAGGAAGCCCAACAGGGGCAGAGGATGTGACACAAATTTAGCCTAGAAGCCAACTCGCATGTTATCCTTAAAAACGTTTGTTCAGAGCAAGTTGATATCCAGGAAGAATGTTATTGATATTGTTGCAACTGTCTCCAAAAATGAAAATTTTTGCCTTTAGCAATGACTTCAGGTCGTTTCACTTAATTAAAAAATAAATTTGGCCTACATTTAATAAAGCGAGTCCCTCTGGGCTGTAATGTCAGCATTATTTATGTAACTTCTGCTGGTGGATAAGACAGGTGTGTTACAGAGGAAAACATTTCTACACTTCACATGTGTTTTTAGTGTAAGTTATCGTCACCCTGGTGTAACAATAACCTCTTTAATTACATACTACAATCAAGGAGCTTCAACCAAGCCAGTCAATGAGGTAAGTCTATAACTGGTGTATAAACAAGCAGTGATACTGCAACATCAGGATTTAAGGTAAAGAGATTTTAATCCACCCTAGTGGACCAGGCACCTTTTTGATTCTGAATAAGTCTTAGTCATGGCTTGACAAGGACTCATTCAGAGTCAAAACTTTGGCTGGTCCACTTGGGTGGAATAAACCCTCTTTATCTTAAATTAGGGATGTGCGTTACGGGTTTCGGAATTTCTGAATTTTCACGAAATTTCCCGATTCGTGCATTCGGATTCGGCCGAATTTATGAAAATTTTCAGATCCGAAAACAGCAGTTCCGAAAACAGCAGATCCGAAAAAATTACGAAAAGAAACAAAAATGTGTTCGGAATTTTTCGAATGGACTAGAAATGTGTAAAATTGAAAATCATTTTCGTTCCATTCGTAATTTCGGCTCCATTCCTGATTTCGGTTCCATTTCAGTAATTTTGGACAACGTATTTTTTGGTTATATCGCCGATTCTGTAATTTTGTATCATTCCCATCTCAATGTATCCTTGTAAAACATGAGAAATCTCAATGGCAGAATTATCGTATCGACAGAGATATCAGATCCGAAAAACCATTCGTTTACGTCAAAACGAATAGACACTTTGAAACGAGGAGAACAGACATTCCGAAAAACACGAAAATTTCCGAAATTAAGGGAAAAAGTCGATACGAAAAACGAAACGAAAAGAAAATCGTCCGAAACGAACCGAAACGAAAATTTTCAAAATACTAGCGAACCGAAAAGAAAAAAAAAGAAAAATCGGTGCACAAGTCTATCTTAAATCCCGGTGTAGCGTTATCACTATCTGCCTACATTTGATTGGAATTGAGGGACCCCAGGACTACGCACCTAGCTACTACAGAGTGTGTGTCAGGGTTCACGCTGCAGCCACCGCAGGCAGGACCAAACCTGTGCTGCTTCCACCCTGAAAACCTTTGCAGCATCTTTCCTGCAAAGTCCAAACTACTCCTGCAAGCAATGCAGCAGCCACAGGTGCTCCTAATCTCTATCCCTGCCTAATCTCTATCCCTGCCTGTCATGTTTCACATGACTTGTGATATGCCCTTAAGAATTGCACATGTTTTACCTACCCCTGGGTTTCTCTCCTCCTTTCCTCATGGCGCAGGGATTTCCTGTTCAGATAGCTCCACCCTTGTTCCCTTCCCAGTAATCCTTTGCAAGCCTTATGGACTCAGATTCATTATGATTTTTTGACCTATCGGATGTATATTGTTGTGGATTTTCTACAGTTTTGGAATAAAACTTCAACAGATCTTCAAGGTGTCATCTCGATTGAGTCACTGCCTGTAATTCATCTAGACTGGGAGTTAAAGCCATCTCATCATAACAGTAAGTTAAGAGATCACATTCTCAGTGCTTTGGTGGAGAATCAGAACAGACAAAAAATCATATATATCAGTCAGAAGATCTTAGAAAGATCAGCCAAAAGATCAAGAAAGATCAGTCAGACATCCTCCATAGGATCCTTGCTAGCTCTGGATACACAGGGAGACATGTAGGGACAGTGGAAATAGCAGCTTCACACAGTGCAGCCATTACCACAAGCCTGTATGTGCCTGCAAGCAAGTCCCAGCATAGCATTCAACAAAGGATATTAGTGCTGTGAAAGTTCAATACATCTGTGCCTTACAAACAGTTTATCCAGTGCATCTGTACACTTCAACCAGTTTATTTCTCTGTACGCATTGCATGTGATTTGACTGTGAAAAGAAAGTAAAAACAAATCTTTTTCACCCAGTGCCTAGAAATCCTAGCTGAGCTGAGCAAAATTCATACATTTCTCTGCTGCTATAGAACTAGATCATTAACCCTCTCCTTGTCAGCAAAATGTTCCAGCAAATCAACATGCAAACTGACACACTACCAGACTCAGAAATCCTTTCAGATCAGGAATTAAACCCTGAACCAAACAAAAGAGAAAAAAGATTAACAAAACCAACCTGGAAAGTACAAGAAAATCTTGAAGCTCACGCAAAAAAGTTGGTGTCTCAAACGAATGATCTATTGGTGTATACTTAATGTCACATGCATGTCAGCTCTCTCTCAAACCATGTCATGATGCATTACAACTAGAGAGCACTATTAAGCAATTAGATGTCGCTTATCAGAATTATCAAAGACTGTGTGTAAATATATTCATCTCTTAAAGCGGTACAACACTAAAGTGTCACTGGAAGAACTAAAGAGATTCAATGAGCTCAATCTAGAAAGAGACAATTTAGTGCTGCAAACAAAGACAAAGGCAGAAAAGTAAGAATTGCACAGCTCCATGAATCCAGATCCCACCGCTCTGCATCCTCCAGACACTCCTCAAGGTCTTCCAAATCCCTACAATCAAGGTCTTCCACACTCAGTCAACAACTCATAAAGGCCCGTGCTGATGCTGAAGCTTCTAAAATTCAGGCAGCCTTCGCCAAAAAAAAGCAGAAATGGGAGCTGAAGCCGCACGCCAGGAAGTCAGAAATGGAGGCTGAAGCTGCACGCCAGAAGGCAGAAATGGAGGCTGAAGCTGCACCAGAAGGCAGAAAGGAGCTGAAGCCAGCTGAAGCCGCACCCAGAAGGCAGAATGGAGGCTGAAGCACGCACAGAAGGCAGAAAGGGAGGCTGAAGCACGAAATGGAGGCCAAGCCGCACGCAGAAGGCAGAAATGGAGGCTGAAGCCGCACGCCAGAAGGCAGAAATGGAGGCTGAAGAAGAAGGCAGAAATGGAGGCTGAAGCCACACGCCAGAAGGCAGAAATGGAGGCTGAAGCCACACGCCAGAAGACAGAATGGAAGCTGAAGCCGCACGCAAGGAAGCTTAAGCCACACGCCATAAAGTGGAAATGGAACTTTTGGAAAAACAATGTGAACATGCCGCGGCCATGGCAAGATTAAAGTTTTAGAACAGGCTGCTAGTGAAAGTGAAAGAGACAACAGTAGCAGCAGGACACTCAGCTGTGTCTTATGCCTCAGATTCTTCACATTCCTCTCCAGAACGTCAGCTCCCTGTCACAGCAACCAAAGCACTCAACCAAGGTCTCTCTCCGCACCTACTGTACTCCAAGACAATTTGCCTTCATATCTTCCAGTACACCAGACTGCAGCATCTCACCAAGCAGTGGACAAGGCATGCACATAATAAAACTATCCACCTTACCTTGACATCAGCCAAGTACCTACTAGCAAGCACACTGCTCCAACAGCTACAAACCAACATGCCAATGAACTTTAAAACCAGTTCCAGTGCTTGAATTGCCTCAGCACCAAAATATGTTCCCAAGTCACCTGCAGTCATGCACCCAAAGTCTAAAACACGGACATGTCGCAGTTTGCTAAATACATGCTTCGCAGAGAGCTCACAAAGACAGCCTCACCAAGTTTGATGACAACGCCTGAAAATTACAGAGGAATGGAAATCCACCTTTAAAGCCACAATGAGTGACCTAGACATCACTGCTACAGAAGAATTAGATCTGCTCATCAGATGGCTAGGTCCCCAGTCTACTGAACGCATCAAGAGGCTCAAAGCTGTTCATATTGACAACCCTGCTGCAGGCCTTAATGCTGCTTGGGACAGACTTGAACGTACCTTTGGCAGTCCAGAAGCCATTGAAGATGCCTTATTCAAAAGATTGCACAGTTTCCCAAGGATTTCCGCTAGAGAGAATTTAAAGTTTCAAGAACTCAGCGATGTTTTATTGGAGCTTCAACTCGCTAAAGCTGACATCTGCTTACCTGGTCTCAGTTACCTTGACACCCCTCTTGGCATCAACCCTATTGTTCTCAAGCTACCGTATGGCCTTCAAGAAAATTGGGCAGCACTTGGATCAAAATACAAGGAAAAACATCAAGTTGCCTTTCCTCCTTTTTCCTACTTCTGTGAGTTCATCAAACGTATTGCAGACACAAAGAATGACCCAAGTTTCTCCTATGGTGAAGGTAACCCTCTCAGTTCACCCCCTCCATGACCTACAAAACACACGTATGACACACAGAGACCATCGAGGACCAGTGTCCGTGAAAAGGACCACTGTTCTACCTGCACCTGCTACAGTTCTTGAAAAGACCGAACAAAACAAGAACATCGAGAACCCAAATCACCAATGTCCCATACATAACAAACCGCATCCACTTAAGAAATGTATTGGCTTCAGAAAGAAAACCCTACAAGAACATAAAGAACTTTTAAAAGAAATTTGGGGTCTGCTACAAATGCTGCGCCTCCACAGAACACTTTGCAAAGGACTGTAAAGCTATCATTAAATGCATAGAGTGTGACAGCGATGACCATGTACAAGCTCTTCATCCATATCCGCACAACTTTACTAAGCCCACAACAATCCTCCTGAGGCAAAGCAAGGCGGGGAGCGCACAGATCAAGCAGTACCTTCCACCTCAGTGTTCTCTTCATGTACGGAAGTCTGTGGAGAAGGACTCTGTGACAAATCCTGCGCAAAGATATGTTTGGTTCGTGTATACCCAAGAGGTCAACCTGAAAAGGCCATAAGACTGTATACCATTCTGGATGATCAGAGTAACAGATCTCTTGCAACAACACAATTTTTTTGAACATAAAAGAAAATGCTCTACCATATACCCTAACTACTTGCACCGGCACTACAGAAGTCTTAGGTAGGAGAGCCAGTGGTCTTGTGGTTGCTCCTCTGAACGACAATGTGGAAATACCTTTGCCCACTATCACTGAGTGCAACCAGATTCCAAGCAACAAAGAGGAGATCCCTACTCCGGAAGCTGCCTTGCACCATTCTCACTTGAAGGACATAGCCTACCAAATACCAGCCCTCGACGGAAGTGCTGAGATCCTACTGTTGCTCGGCCGAGACATTTTAAGGGTGCACAAAGTTCGTCAACAAATCAACGGTCCACATGATGCTCCATGCTCAGTGTCTGGATCTAGGCTGGGTCATCATAGGCAATGTTTGTCGAGACAAAGGCAGAAAACCTTACTCTGTGTTCTCCTTTAAAAACACACGTCCTGCAAATGGTCGGACTTCTGTTCTGCACGACGACCACACCAATATCATGTGAA
>RXON01004134.1:0-13376 GCA_009667805.1 Leptobrachium leishanense | reverse complement strand
GTACCCTCCTGGCACAGTACCCCCTGGCTGCAAAAAAAAAACCCAGGCACAGTACCCCCTGGCTGAAAAAAAAAAAACCAGGTACAGTACCTCCTGGCTGGCACTGTACTCTCCTGGCTGGCACTGTACCCTCCTGGCACAGTACCCCCTGGCTGAAAAAAATAACTGAAAAAAAAACCTGACTGGAAAAAAACCCAGGCACTGTACCCCCTGGCCTGCAGTGTACCCCTGATTGAGAACCCGCATTGGCATACGACCCTTTGGCATTTCTGACTACCTGCATTGGCATACGACCCCCTGGCATTTCTGACTACCCGCATTGGCATACGACCCCTGGCATTTCTGACTACCCGCATTGGCATACGACCCCTGGCATTTCTGACTACCCACATTGGCATACGACCCCTGGCATTTCTGACTACCCGCATTGGCATACGACCCTTGGCATTTCTGACTACCCGTATTGGCATACGACCCCGTGGCATTCCTGACTACCCTTGTCTAGATAGATAGAAGTACCGGCCACTACAAGGACCGGAAGGGCTTAGTTTAGGTGTTCTAATATTTTATTTGTGTACTTGACCCCATCAGTTCCCCGACCTCCCATAAAAATGTCCTCCCGCTTTTATTCCCCAGAAGAGGCATATGAGATCCTGGCCGCCTCTGAGAGCGACGCTCTCGCCGACAGTGACACCCTCACAGCCTCTGATATAGAGCCCCTTAGTGAACCCTCCAGTGATGGTGACCCCCCACCATCTACTGGGAGGCACGAGAGCATTTGGGTACCCCCAAATATGGCTGCCCCAGAAATACCCCCATTTCTAGCGACTCCTGGCATCACAGTAAGGGTAGAAGACTGTGAGCCAGTGAGCTTTTTTAACCTGTTTATGTCGGACGACGTATTCGAGATGGTGGTTGAGCAAACCAACCTGTTTGCCAACCAATATCTTGATGCGCATCCGGATTCACATCGCCACAGACGTAACAAGTGGCACCCAACGGATGTAATAGAGTTAAAAAAAATTTGGGCTCTAACCCTCGTAATGGGAATAGTGAAGAAGCCAAGTATCCGGTCTTACTGGCACAAAAACCCCATCCTGGCTACTCCACTATTCCCAAGGGTTATGAAGAGGGAGAGATACGAAAGTCTCATGCGATTCCTCCATTTTAATGACAACGCACTGTGCCCACCAAGAAACGACCCAATGCATGACCGCCTCTATAAAATTCGGCCCCTTATCAGTCTTATATCTGCAAAATTCACCGATAATTATGTTCCCGACCAAAATATATCTGTAGACGAGTCCCTTATGAAATTCAAAGGCAGACTGCTCTTCAAGCAGTATATCCCAAGCAAGCGATCCCGGTATGGCGTCAAATTTTATAAATTGTGTGAGTCCACAACAGGCTACACCTGGGCGTTTAGAATATACGAAGGGAAAGATAGCCACCTTGACCCCCAGGATGCCCCGATTGTATTGGCACCAGTGGAAAAATTGTGTGGGATCTGGTCTATCCCCTATTCAACAAGGGCTATCATTTATGGGTCGATAACTATTACACCAGTATCGACCTATTTAAAAATTTATATTGTTTTGAGACCCTTGCGTGTGGCACAGTGCGGAAGAATCGCAGAGGTTTTCCCCAAATCCTGACAGCAGGCAAAAAAAGTAGAGGCTCCTCTTCATCTCTACGTCAGGAAGAAGTGCTAGCCCTTTGGTTCACCGATAAGAAGGATGTATACATGCTATCTACAGTGCATGACGAAAGTACAGTGCCAGTGCCTGTGAGAGGGAGGACTGAGCCACTGGAAAAGCCGAAGTGCATTGTAGATTACAGCAAGTTTATGGGGGAGTAGACTTGGCTGATCAATGTATACAGCCTTATCTGGTGAACCGAAAGACTAGGGCATGGTACAAGAAGATTGCCATCTATTTGACCGAGATAGCAATTTTCAATGCGTACGTGCTCTACAAGCAGGCAGCAGTACAAAAGCCATATCCCTTCCTAGAATTCATGCTTGAGATCATATCCCAACTTATCCTAACCCCGGCCCCCGTTACATCCGCTTTGGAATCAGGAGATCTCCAAAGATTAAGCGGCAGACACTTTCCTTCCCGAGTCCCTCCCACCCGCTGTAAAAAGTCCCCCCAGAAAAAGTGTTGTGTCTGCCGCAAGAAAGGAATCCGAAAGGATTCTAGTTATTATTGCCCTACCTGCCCATCTCTACCTGGCCTCTGCATAACCGAGTGCTTCAAAATTTATCATACCGAGCTAAATTACTAAATCCCTTTTCTGCTTTGTCCCGATTACCCTTTGCTGCCTGTACCGACTCATTGGCTTGTTATACCGACTACCCTTTGTTTGCTGCCTGTACCGACTCATTGGCTTGTTATACCGACTACTCTTTGTTTGCTGCCTGTACCGACTCATTGGCTTGTTATACCGACTACTCTTTGTTTGCTGCCTGTACCGACTCATTGGCTTGTTATACCGACTACTCTTTGTTTGCTGCCTGTACCGACTCATTGGCTTGTTATACCGACTACTCTTTGTTTGCTGCCTGTACCGACTCATTGGCTTGTTATAACGACTACTCTGACTTCTGGAATCCCCTGAATTTGGCCTGTCCCTGTTTACGTTAAGCCCAGCTATTCTAAAGTGGCTGTACCAAACAACTCAAAATACTAATTTAGAATCATTGGCGCGTCATCTTTGGAGCAATATTCTTTCTTGGAGTGCCATGTTCTCTCAAAGTCGACATAAATCCTGAAAATCACTTGTCAAATTACCAAAAAACTAAATAAAAATGCTACATGTGGGGTACCGTTGAATTCGTAACACATTCCTGAACACAAATATCAATGTTATAGGCCAGTAAAAGGTTGACCGAGCAGGATATTAGCAGCAAAATAACAGTTTTCGTGTAAAACAAATGCAAAACACAATCTTGAAAACTAAGTGTGGCCAGGGTTTGTGACCAAGTGGCTACTATACAAAACTGGACATACCCCATTTTCAACACTCTGGGTTGTCTACTTCTCAAAATGATATGCCATGTTGGGGTACTTTTCATACCTGGGCTGCCATACCCTCTCAAATTCAACCTAGGCCCAGAAAACCAATCTGGCAAACTCTACATTTGATCGTGTAACTTTCCAAAAAGCAAATTAAAAATGCTAAATGGAGGGTACCGTTGATCTCGTAACACATTGCCGACCACAAATATCAATGTTGTAGGCCAGTAAAAGGTTGACTGAGCATGATATTAGCAGCAAAATAACAGTTTTTGTGTGAAAAATGCAAAACACAAACATGAAGACCAAGTTTGCGACTAAGTGACTACTATAAAAAAAAACAAAACGTACACCATTTGGAATAGCCTGGGTTGTCTACTTTTCAAAATGGTATGACATGTTGGGGTACTTTTCATACCTGGGCTGCCATAACCTCTCAAAGTCAACATAGGGCCAGAAAACCAATCTGGCAAATTTCAAGTTGTAAAACGTGAAATGGGCAAACTCTATATTTGACCCTGTAACTTTCCAAAACCTCCTAAAACCTCTACATGGGGGGTACCGTTGAACTCGTAAGACCTTGCCGACCAGAAATATGAGTTTTTTAGGCCAGTAAAATGTCGAGGGAGCATGATATCATCTGTAAAATAACAGTTTTTGTGTGAAAAATGCAAAACACAAACCTGAAGACCAAGTTTGCGACTAAGTGACTACTATAAAAAAAAAAAAACGTACACCATTTGGAATAGCCTGGGTTGTCTACTTTTCAAAATGGTGTGACATGTTGGGGTACTTTTCATACCTGGGCTGCCATAACCTCTCAAAGTCAACATAGGGCCAGGAAACCAATCTGGCAAATTTCAAGTTGTAAAACGTGAAATGGGCAAACTCTATATTTGACCCTGTAACTTTCCAAAACCTCCTAAAACCTCTACATGGGGGGTACCGTTGAACTCGTAAGACATTGCTGACCAGAAATATATGTATTTTATTTCATTTAATGCTAAGCGTACAATGTCATTCACACTAAAAATACAATGGAGAACTTTGAAAATTGCAAAATTTCCTTTTTTCTCATAGTTTTTAGGTTTTTTTTCATACTATAATATATTTTATATATAAGAAAGGACCTCTGAACTAGAGGTAACCGGCTAGGACATATACATTAAAAATATGAATACTTTATTGAACATTAAACATAAACCCTTCAGAAGGTTTAATAAACTCAACTCAAAACAACATTACAAGTGTAGACATATATAAAATCAATATAACCACAATTAATTCGTAGGTGAATTACCTCAAGGAGTGATTATAACAGAAACATGATAAATTGAAAATGTGAAATAACCATTCAAATAAGCTCCTACTATTGTAAAGCATTCGGTTCTTAATGGAGCATCAATGGATTCACAAGATTACATGAGATAACAATGACCGCTGTCTTAACCAAATCAAACTACCTAATTATGACCCAAAAAGTATGAGGTCAGAATTATTTGTTAAAGGGGTTAAATATTCACTACCTCCTTTACTCATGTGTGATACTGAACCATTTATGGAACGTAACAGTCCAAATCAGCAGCCTAAACCATGGACCTAAATTGACTCGCTGTGTACAACCATCAGCCTTGATGTTAAATGTATTTACTAGGCGCTCCAAGAGGATCATATACATAAATATCAATCATTTACATAAAGGTAAATAGTACAAGCGAATCATCCATAGATGGCCAACTCGCTATAACGTTGTACTAATTAGGAGCCACTTGCTCAAAGTTTCAACCAAATACGAATGAGCACTTGCTATCACAAGATGTTTAAATGGATCATAAATCGTAGCCGTACGGTAAATAAGTGCAGTGTTAGAGGAGAACAGTTATATAAAGATTCTTGATAATTCTTACACCAGGTGTAAATAATAACTTATAGAGCTAAGGCGGTTACCAAGGTTCCTTAATAGCTAACACAATTTCACCGGTCCAGTTTAAACTGCAATTAATGCCAACCTTAGATCATTTATTTATAAAATTGCCCAAAATACAATTGGAAAACGTCACCACCAATTGAAGTTTGACATAAGTTCAATTATGATCAAAATGAACTCGAGTAGGTTGTGAACTAGTGCTGCAATTACTTAATGGATTGTTAAATCGTAACTATACAGACCAATTAAGGTTTAACATGAAATAAACAGTGATCAGAATGAACTCGATTCAATTGTGAACCAGTGCTACGGATTTCTGAATTGATCGTAGAATCGTAACTATGCAAATGATGGTTGCATGATGATATCAAAACAACCAATGCTTATCTGAGCAATTATATACCATACTTATTCAAACAGATATAGGCAACAATTTATATAGCTCAAACGGCCAACGATATTTTTAAATAGTCGCCTCAATTGACTGAGTTAATTGATGGTACGAATTAGACGCACATTTTTAGGCTAAGATCTTAATTCCTCAGTTCTCATTGCGTTATAAACATACAAAATTCGATCTTATCATAATACTACAGTTTAAACTGTTGCACTCATTCATCAGATACCTTAAAGTGCTATATTTCGAAAGCACATTTATATAGAATCAAGTAATAGCGCCCAAAGCACAGTTGTCTCAGTTGTCATTGCGTTATTAACATACAAAGTACGGTCTTATACACAGTACTAAAGTTTAAACTGTTGCACTCGTTCATCAGGTATCTTAAGGTGCTGTATTTCAAAAAGCGCATATATTTTAGATTGAGTAATAGCGCCCAAAGCAGCGTTTAAATTTGAATTTTTAAATAGAGAAATTTCAATCAAAATTAATGCTTCAATCAAAATCAAAACAACCAATGCTTATCTGAGCAATTATATACCATACTTATTCATACTTATTCAAACAGATATAGGCAACAATTTATATAGTCTCTTCCAGTTGATTTAAATATAAGGGATATATCTGAAGCCTTTTTCGCAATTCAAAAGATTTATCAAGAACAGATTAAATCTTGGTGGGAAATTAAAAGTTTGCAGACTTACAGGGTTATCCAAAGAGATTCGAAAAGTCACCGCACGTTCGGTGACTTTTCGTTCTCTTCAATTCGGTTCCTTTTGCCGATTGCATTTCGGTGACCCTGCGGTGTATTCAGCAAACACCACAGGGTCCCCGAATTGCAGGGAAAAGCTGCCGCAAACCTGACGAAAACTAACCGAATGCACGCTGAAAACAAGCAAAAACATCTGGATTAACCTTCGAAAAAGCCGAACAGGAGCCGAACATGAGCCGAATCACACAGAGCCGAAGCAGCTGTGATGTAGAGGAGGCAGTGAATAAATTAGAAAAACCATTTGTATGAATCTGGGAAAAAGAAACGCTGTTTGCAAAGAAACTACTGAGCGAAAATGTCTGAAATTTTCACAGGAGGTCCAGGGAATGATAATAAAGAGGGCTGTTACAAAAAAAATAAGTAAACTGAAAAAAAATCAAAAAAAAAATCGGACTTTTAAAAAAAAAAGGAAAAATCTGAAAAATGCTTAAAATATCCTAAAAAATCTATAAATAAAGAGACTTTTTCCTGCAGAATTTTATAATGAACGGTTTATTAGATATTGAATTAAAACGGGAATATTTTTAACATTGAAGCCTATGGAATTCTCCTGAATAAATTTGCCGAATTAAACCACCGAATGGCAGGGCATTAGGGGAACCTTTCACTGCTGGTTTGTGTTCTCTGAATAGCCGAAGCAGTGCTTCTCTATGGGGATTTCACTGCTCTCGAACAGGGACCGAACAGGCACCGTATGTGCAGGCAATTCGCCAGGATTTGGCGAATTGCCTGCTCTCTGGATAGCCGAATGGCCAGGAAAGGTAACCGAACACTGATTTTCAGCGTTCGGTTACCTTTCTCAAGCAATTCGGATCTCTTTGGATAACCCTGATATATAACAGAGAAATTGGTACCTAGAGGATTAAGACCAGAAGTACCTCTCCCCAATAAAATAATAAAAGAAGAACATATAGCCGAATGGCAGGGAATTCTCCTTGAATGCTCAAATAAATTAATGATTTTTCTTACAAAATTAGAACAAGAAAATTTGAATAAAATAAAAGATGACCTTGAAATTCAAATAAATAATATACAGAACTATCAAACAAATAAGGATTATAAACAATTTGAGGATAAATTACCAAAAAATTTAGATAGATTTAGACAACAAATTAAAGAAAAAAAGCATTTTAAATTTCAAAGAGATGTTAAAGATTTTGAAACAAAGAATATTTTTTGGGATAAAAAACGGAGGAGAAATCAACAATATCAAAAAAACTCTTCCCAATCAGATAGGACAAGTGGATCTGAAAGTGAGAATGATTTCAAACAAACATCAATAAGTCAAAATCCTAATGTAACGAAGGGAATACTTATCAATAAAAAAAGAAGCGTTTCTTTTTTAGAGGAAACGGACAGGACAGACGAAGTACAGATAGGGAGATTAAGACCCAGGCAGAAATGGGGTTACAAACCACGACATTACAAGAAACAGCAATAACTAATAAAAATCAAATAATAAATCTTTCCGAATTTATTCTACAAGAAAAACACTTAAGAATTTTGGGAAAAGGTTTATCTTTTGTACCTAGTCCTAGGTTTGATCAATTTACTTGGATCAAAGATTTAAACCTCTTTGCTCGTAAACTTGCATTACATGAAGTTTTTGTTAAAAAAGATGAAAGACAAGCAAAACAATTAGGAATAACACCTGAAGATTTCCCATATTTAAGAACGCTAATGGATCTTCTTGAAGAAAATGAGGAACCCTCTTTGGAAATAAATAGAAAATTTAAAAATAAATCTAAATATACACCGTCTTTTTCAGAATTTTCGAGCATTGATCTCTTTGTAAAACTAGTGACTGATGAAATCACTAAATTGGAAATAATACCTTGGAAAAAAGAACAGAATTTATCTAGAGAGGAGCATACAGCTTTAAGAGAATTAAAAAATGAAAAAAGTATTGAGATAAAAGCCTCGGATAAAGGGGGAAACATTGTGATAATGTCAAAATCCGACTATAAAGATATGTGTTTGCGAATAATTAATGATTCAGAGGGTTATACTTTGCTAACTTTCAACCCTACTGATAAGTATCTTCTTGAATTGGATAAACTATTACAAAAAGGGTTAATGGATGGACATATTTCAGAAGAATTAAAGAAATCATTATTACCATTAAGACCTACAACACCAACACTTTATAGTTTACCCAAGGTACATAAATCTCTAATTAATCCGCCAGGACGCCCAATCATTGCAGGCAATAATTCTCTAACAGAAAAATTGAGTCAATTCGTTGATCACTATTTACACCCATTTGTGGAAGAAATACCCTCTTATACAAGAGACACGCAAAATGCCCTCCAACATCTAGAGGATGTAATTGTTCCATCAGATACTACATTAGCGAGTTTTGATGTAGTATCTTTATATAACAATATCCCACATGAACAAGGGATAAAGGCATGTAGGTATTTCTTGAGTAAGAAATTTGATGAAGCAATGACAAACTTTATCATACAATTACTTACATATATCTTGACTCACAACTTCTTCTTATTTGATGGTAAATATTATCTGCAGACAAGGGGCACGGCGATGGGAACATCCTGTGCCCCAAGTTATGCGAACTTATATCTAGCCCTTTGGGAAGAAACTGTGGTTTTTACAGATAAAACCAAAAAATATACTGAAAATGTGTCCAAGTGGTTCAGATACATAGATGATATCTTTCTGTTATGGCATGGCTCTGATAACCTCTTAAATGAATGGCTTGATGAACTGAACACTAACAATATTGGATTGACACTAACTTTGATTAATAGCAAAGAAAAGTTACAATTTCTGGATCTAATGATAGAAATTGATAAAAATACCTTGCAAACTAAACTATACAGAAAAGAAACATCAACAAACAATTTGTTAAACTGGGAGAGTTTCCATCCAGTCCCTTTAAAACTGGGAATACCAATAGGGCAATATTTAAGAGCCCGGAGAAATTGCAGTAATCTTAAAGACTTCCAAGAAGAAGCGAATCGACTTAGGGAAATGTTTCGTTCTAAAGGCTACCCTAATAGATGTTTAAAAAGAGCTTATAAAAAAGCCCTGGTATCGGACAGAAAAAAATTACTCATTCCAAAGAAGAAAATACCAGGTGAAAAACAAATAAGATTCATTGCGACGTATGACAAGGGATGGAATGAAATTAAAGAAATATGCCACAAATACTGGCCAATTTTACAAATGGATGAGAATATCTCCAATGTAATATCTAAATCTGCTACCTTCACAGCTAGGAGATCCACCAATTTAAAAGATATACTAGTTCATAGTCATTTTTCTACAAAAGAGCCTAAAACACACTAGCTGAAATCTAAACCTGGCATACGTAGATGTGGACACTGTAAAGCATGTCCGTCTGTGGAAAATTCAGAATCTTTTAATAGTACCATCACAGGAAAAACATTCCCGATAAAAGAATCAATTACTTGCGAAACTATGAAAGTAATATATTTAATCACCTGTGCCTGCAAAAAACAATATGTAGGGAAAACCTATCAGCAGTTCAAAAAGAGAATTTTACAACACATTAATTCTGTTATTAATGTAACAGAAACTCCTATATCTAGACATGTGTGGGCTAATCACAATGGGGACCCTAAATGTCTGAATTTTCAAGCAATAGAGGCTATTACATTAGGACCAAGAAGAGGAGACTTCGATGTAACACTCAGAAGAAAAGAATCCAGATGGATCTTTGTACTTAAAACACAATTTCCTAATGGCCTCAATGAAGAATTCAACTATACTCCTTTTTTGTGATCCTATTTTTAATCAACTGTACAAAACTCTGAATAACTACATCAAAATGGTTATTATATATCTTGAATTAAAGTCTAATATTAGAATCCGATAAAAGAATCTATTAAGCCAAAAAATCACCAATGAGATCGTTAGCAGTATGGCTTGATTTATGAGTTCCGTCTACTGTTCAGCAATAGCTAATTGAATTTATAAATTCTTCTGCTCAAAAACATAATATTATTTAATATCTACTCGTAAATGATCTCCAATATGAACAGATAAGGAATAACACTGTTTATAAAGTAAAAATAGGTGATTGGCGGCTTTAAAACACGTATTTAAATAAATAAATGATTCTCCAAGAAACTCTGTTGGTCCAGATAACAATCTGATTGGAGAATCTAATCATGTGTCCAATTGAAAGATCAAAGGAGGTCTTTAAAAGCAACCCCGATATACTGGATTAGTTAGCATTCCTGAGGAGCACGCATGTGAAACGCGCGTCGAATGCCTTAAAGAAATGATTCCAATCTTAATTTAAGATATTTATGAAATAATATACTCTTTCCTAAAGAATTCAAATGAAATGAAATGATAAATGAATAATTGAATCTTTAGTGAGATAATGAATGATTGAAATTTCTCTATTTAAAAATTCAAATTTAAACGCTGCTTTGGGCGCTATTACTCAATCTAAAATATATGCGCTTTTTGAAATACAGCACCTTAAGATACCTGATGAACGAGTGCAACAGTTTAAACTTTAGTACTGTGTATAAGACCGTACTTTGTATGTTAATAACGCAATGACAACTGAGACAACTGTGCTGTGGGCGCTATTACTTGATTCTATATAAATGTGCTTTCGAAATATAGCACTTTAAGGTATCTGATGAATGAGTGCAACAGTTTAAACTGTAGTATTATGATAAGATCGAATTTTGTATGTTTATAACGCAATGAGAACTGAGGAATTAAGATCTTAGCCTAAAAATGTGCGTCTAATTCGTACCATCAATTAACTCAGTCAATTGAGGCGACTATTTAAAAATATCGTTGGCCGTTTGAGCTATATAAATTGTTGCCTATATCTGTTTGAATAAGTATGGTATATAATTGCTCAGATAAGCATTGGTTGTTTTGATTTTGATTGAAGCATTAATTTTGATTGAAATTTCTCTATTTAAAAATTCAAATTTAAACGCTGCTTTGGGCGCTATTACTCAATCTAAAATATATGCGCTTTTTGAAATACAGCACCTTAAGATACCTGATGAACGAGTGCAACAGTTTAAACTTTAGTACTGTGTATAAGACCGTACTTTGTATGTTAATAACGCAATGACAACTGAGACAACTGTGCTTTGGGCGCTATTACTTGATTCTATATAAATGTGCTTTCGAAATATAGCACTTTAAGGTATCTGATGAATGAGTGCAACAGTTTAAACTGTAGTATTATGATAAGATCGAATTTTGTATGTTTATAATGCAATGAGAACTGAGGAATTAAGATCTTAGCCTAAAATGTGCGTCTAATTCGTACCATCAATTAACTCAGTCAATTGAGGCGGCTATTTAAAAATATCGTTGGCCGTTTGAGCTATATAAATTGTTGCCTATATCTGTTTGAATAAGTATGGTATATAATTGCTCAGATAAGCATTGGTTGTTTTGATATCATCATGCAACCATCATTTGCATAGTTACGATTCTACGATCAATTCAGAAATCCGTAGCACTGGTTCACAATTGAATCGAGTTCATTCTGATCACTGTTTATTTCATGTTAAACCTTAATTGGTCTGTATAGTTACGATTTAACAATCCATTAAGTAATTGCAGCACTAGTTCACAACCTACTCGAGTTCATTTTGATCGTAATTGAACTTATGTCAAACTTCAATTGGTGGTGACGTTTTCCAATTGTATTTTGGGCAATTTTATAAATAAATGATCTAAGGTTGGCATTAATTGCAGTTTAAACTGGACCGGTGAAATTGTGTTAGCTATTAAGGAACCTTGGTAACCGCCTTAGCTCTATAAGTTATTATTTACACCTGGTGTAAGAATTATCAAGAATCTTTATATAACTGTTCTCCTCTAACACTGCACTTATTTACCGTACGGCTACGATTTATGATCCATTTAAACATCTTGTGATAGCAAGTGCTCATTCGTATTTGGTTGAAACTTTGAGCAAGTGGCTCCTAATTAGTACAACGTTATAGCGAGTTGGCCATCTATGGATGATTCGCTTGTACTATTTACCTTTATGTAAATGATTGATATTTATGTATATGATCCTCTTGGAGCGCCTAGTAAATACATTTAACATCAAGGCTGATGGTTGTACACAGCGAGTCAATTTAGGTCCATGGTTTAGGCTGCCGATTTGGACTGTTACGTTCCATAAATGGTTCAGTATCACACATGAGTAAAGGAGGTAGTGAATATTTAACCCCTTTAACAAATAATTCTGACCTCATACTTTTTGGGTCATAATTAGGTAGTTTGATTTGGTTAAGACAGCGGTCATTGTTATCTTATGTAATCTTGTGAATCCATTGATGCTCCATTAAGAACCGAATGCTTTACAATAGTAGGAGCTTATTTGAATGGTTATTTCAGATTTTCAATTTATCATGTTTCTGTTATAATCACTCCTTGAGGTAATTCACCTACAAATTAATTGTGGTTATATTGATTTTATATATGTCTACACTTGTAATGTTGTTTTGAGTTGAGTTTATTAAACCTTCTGAAGGGTTTATGTTTAATGTTCAATAAAGTATTCATATTTTTAATGTATATGTCCTAGCCGGTTACCTCTAGTTCAGAGGTCCTTTCTTGTTTATATTGGGTTACCCCCTGAGTGGCTCTGGATACCATATCTAAGAAGCTCTACAGTAGTCAATTGTTTGGCTACCTTCTCCATATATTTTATATATAAATCTTTGATGGAAGATGAAAGCCCTATTTCTCCTGAACAAAATGATATATAATAAGGGTGGGTACACTTAATATGTAAGAGGTAAATTATGGTTGAACAGCGAACAGCTGAAATTCTACTTTTAGAAGTGTTCAAAAGTGTTCCAAACTTGTAAAATTACTCCCGTCCTTAAGGGGTTAAAGGTGCATTTGTTTGTCCTTTACAGAAACATTCCTGGGATGAAAAGTTCTGAACTGTAGATGGTGTCCCATATTTTACACAATGTCTGTATTACCTCTGCTGTGCAGAAATGCGAGCAACCAACAATAGCACACAAAGAACACAAGATAATGGGCAGTATTACAAAGTTGGTGCCAACTTAACCAAAGCTGTTGTAAACTTCCCAGAGCCATTATAGCCTATGGAGCTGTTAAGTTAACAACAGCTCTGGTTAAGTTGGCACCAACTTTGTAATATTGCCCAATGTGTGTAAGTGCTTTTACATATCATTTATGCTGTAAATTTATCCCTGTGGAATGAGAATTGTTTCATCAATGATGACCGTTAATATAACCAACATA